>APFE030444870.1:214999-234003 GCA_000404065.3 Pinus taeda | reverse complement strand
GGAATTCACAAAGAGAAGACAGTTCCAGGAACACCACAAGAAAGTGGTGTGTTAGAAAGGATGAACAAGACAATCATGGAGCATGCAAGGTGCATGAGATTGCATGCAAGATTGCCTTTACAATTTTGGGTAGATGTTTTAGATACTGTTGTTTATCTAATAAATAGAGGGCCTTCAAGTTCCTTGGATGGTGGTATTCCATAGGAGGCATGGACCGGTAAAAAGGTAAACTACTTTTTTTTAAAGGCTTTTGGTTGTGAAGCCTTTGTCCACATTAATAAAGAAAATAGAACAAAGTTTGAGACAAATCAAAGAAATGTACCTTTATTGGATATGGTGTTAATGATTTTGGTTATCACTTTTATGATTATGAAAAACACAAAATCATTAGGAGCAGAGATGTCATATTCAATGAAATGGTTTTGTATAAGGATCAGCTGCAGGAAAAGGAACAGGAAAAAGAAAACAGAGAATACACAGTGCTTGACAAGATCATAGAAAAAATGGTGGTGCTTGAAAATCATAATGATCAACATCCAAAACAACAACCACAAAAACAACAAGCACCTCAAACACCTAGAAGTGGTGTTAGAAGATCTACCAAGATAAGTAGACCCCCTAAATGATACTCTCCTTCATTATATTATGTATTGTTGACTGATTTTGGTGAACCAGAATGTTATGAAGAAGTAGTACAGGTAGAAACCAGGAATAAATGGGAGCAAGCCATGAAAGAAGATATGGAATCCTTAGCACATAACCAAACATGGGACTTAGTCAGGTTGCCTGCAGGTAAAACAACATTGCAGAATAAATGGGTTTACAAGTTGAAGGAAGAAGATGGAGTTAGAAAAAGGTATAAAGCTAGACTTGTGGTGAAAGGGTTTGCACAGAAAAAGGGTATAGACTTTGATGATATATCTTATCTTGTTGTTAAAATGACTTCAGTCAGAACTATTTTAATTCTACTAGTAGCTGAATATTTTCATCTTGAGCAGTTAGATGTAAAGACAGCCTTTCTCCATGGGGATTTGGAGGAAGAGATATATATATGTAGCAGCCACAAGGATATGAGTTAAAAGGGAAGGAGAAACTAGTGTGTAGGTTGAAGAAGAGCTTGTATGGCTTAAAATAAGCTCCAAGGTAGTGGTATCTAAAATTTGATAGGTTTATGTCTGAATAAGGTTATACTAGATGTCACTTTGATCATTGTGTTTATCTCAAAAGGCAAAATGATGGAAGTTATATTATATTTTTATTGTATGTAGATGACATGCTTAGTGCAGGTTCTAACATGCAGGGAATAAATGTGCTCAAAAGAAAATTGGTAAACTCATTTGCAATAAAGGATTTGGGTGTTGCAAAACAAATCCTTGGTATGAGAATAACTAGAGACAAGAAGAATCGCAAATTAACATTGTCTCAAAGTTAGTACATAGAAAAGGTGTTGAAAAGGTTTAAAATGTAAAATGCAAAACTAGTTAGTATACCTTTCGCTAGCCATTTCAAATTAAGTAAGGAGGAGTGTCCCAAGACTCAAGAATAAATGGCTCGTGTCTAAAGTTCCATATACATCAGTAGTTGGAAGCTTAATGTATGCAATGGTCTGCATAAGGCCTGATATTACACATGCATTGGGAGTTGTAAGCAGGTACATGAACAATCTAGGAAAAGAACATTGGATGATGGTGAAGTGGATTCTCAGGTATTTGAGAGGGACCACAAATCAAGCATTATGCTTTGGTGGTTCAAACATTTCTCTACAGGGATATGTTGACGTAGATATGGCGGGTGATAGTGATAATAGGAGGAGCACCATAGGGTATGTGTTTACTATAGGTGGAACAGCTATCAGTTGGGTCTGAAAACTGCAAAGTGTTGTTGCACTCTCAACAACAGAAGCAGAGTATGTTGCTGCTACAGAGGCTAGTAAAGAAATGATTTGGTTACAAAGGTTTATGGATGAATTGGGTAAGAAGCAGGTGTTGGGCAAGTTATATAGTGACAACCAAAGTTCCATACATCTTACAAAGAACTCTGCATTTCATTCCAAGACTAAACATATACAATTCAAGTACCATTTCATACGGCCAACGTTGGAAGATGGACAATTGAAGCTGGAAAAGATGCACACTAACCAGAATCTCGCAGATATGTTAACAAAAGTCGTAATCAAGGAGAAACTGAGAATCTACTCAGTTTCAATTGGCCTTCAAGTATAATGAAGAATATGAGAAACAACCAGGTCCAAAGTGGAGTCATTGTCCAACAAATGAAGCAGTAGTGGAGTTGCTATAATCAGTCTCCAAGTGGGAGATTGTTGGGTGTGGAGCCTGATTATCTTCTATATTCAAAGGTTCATTGTAGAGGGGGTCCAGGGTGGGCAGTTGCGACCTTTAGGAGCCTTCCCCTGGCAGGGGATCGGGGCAAGCGCCCCTGAAGCTAAAAATAGATGGAAAATTGCCTTGTAAAATGTTGTAATTTCGTAGTCAAATTGGGTCGTTCATTAGGCAGAGACCTGATGGTAGAAGTTACGTTTAATTTAGGGTTTTTTGTCCTAAAAGGCAACCCCTCACTATATATTATGGAATTGTATTGTGTCTATGTAGATCTGTATTCTGAGTGTGGAAGAGAGAGGAGATTGAGAGCAAAGAGGGAATTACAACGGATCTGTTGTAGGTTGTATCTCTTCAATTTGCTGGATAATATAAAAGGAAGGACTGGCTGTTTCTCCATCGATGTAGCCCAAACTAGGTGAACCACGTATATCTGTGTCTCTCTTATTTTATGTGTTTTTCATGTTTATATTTTTGCAATATTTTATGTGTTCCATTGCTATGTAATATATAATTTACTAACATTTCGTAGACTTGTACGAATTGTTGTTATTGATTGGAAATCTGAAAACCTTGGGTTGCATTGATTTTGTTAAGAGGAAATTGCTATGTTGTTTCTGTGTTGGTTGCACAGACTGTGCAATTATAATAGAAGGGTCATTCTTGCACTCATCAATCTTTGGCAACAAAGGGTCATGAGTTCAAGAGTTTTAATTGTAGGACTATGGTTGAGGTGTGCGTTCAGTTGTGTTTGCAGCATAAAAGAGCATCATGGGCCCCGTAAGGATGGAACTCTAGTCAATTAAAGAGATGGAGGGAACCCCTAAGTATGAGTGCAATCTCCTAGTCTTACAAGAGGTAGGGTGGATACCTTTTCTCTATAATTTTGATGGATTTGACTCAACCATTATTAAATCCTATACAGAAGGGTTTGATGGTAGAACTACTACTATCGTCACATTGGTATTTGAAGTGTTTTAGCCATCAATGTTGGGGTTTTTTCTTCTTGAAGGTGTACGAAAATAAATCACTTTAGACTGTGGATGACAAACAACCTCAATAGTAAAAATGGGTGTTAAACGGTGTAGATCTACAACAAGTGATAGAAACAAAACCTGCCAAAGCCCTGATCTATGCAACAAAAATAGTTAAACAACAAAATGGAATAAAAAAATAAGCGTAAGTAACTCCAATAATCCAATGGAAACCAGATATATAAAGAATATATTTTATTAAATGACACCTGCGAAGGGAAAAAATAATGTTACCAGTCCCCCTTTATGGGGTGGGTTCTTAGCTATCCTCAATGTCTTCATCTTTTGTAGAGTCTCTCTCCTCTATAATGTGTAAAACGTGGAAACCAAAATGTTTGAGCTTAATGTGAACTCAAATGGAAAAGAAAATGGTGTGTGACAATGATAATAATCAAGGTTACAACAGAGTGAGTGCAACAATGAAAATGTTCAAAATTGAAGAATGAATGTAAAACCCTTCTATTTATAACAAAATACTAGGTTATTCTTGAATAATGGAAAATAATAAAATATTATTAACCAAGTTCTAGAATTAACCATTTGGAATATTTTATTATATTTGGTTGGAGGGAAAAAATTATTTAAATTGGTTAAATACTTTTATTTAGAAATAAAAAATAAATAAATGATTTATTTATCATCTCAAGGAATATGGTTAAGGAGTAATAAATAAATAATATTTAAGTATTCCTAGGGGATTTAGTCAAACTTGACAAGGAATAATAACTAATTAGTGATTAATTAATTATTCCTAGAGAAAAATAAGATAATTAATTATTTGTCTATTTATTTCTCATAACTAGGTAAAATATGTCAAGGAATATTAGTTAAACAATGGTTTAATTAATTATCCCTAGAAGATAATTAAAAAAATATTGATTTATTTAATTATTATTCATGGGTTTAATAAAAAATGACTTAACAAATATGGCTTCTAAAGTAAATTCTTATAGTGAAAGAAATTTTAGTATGGTAAAACTGGCCCTACATGGTGTACTTCAATCTATCTAGTAAATTTTGGCTAGATGATCAATTTTTGTTGATAAAAGATTTCCCCCCAACGTATGAGTGTTAGGAGAAAAACATATGGTCGAAGTACGTTGCAAGGACACAATAACTAGAAATTGAAGGGGAGTCAGAGAAAGAGAGAGAGACCAATGGAGCTGAATCGAAAGAGGATAGTGACAGAGGGGGCAAGACCAACTAAATCATGTAAGTCTCCTTTTATGTTGTGGTACTTGATCTCAGTGAGGCAAGGGAGGCATACCTATACCTACCAAGATAACTCAGTACAAGAATAATGATGTGCCCAGAAAAATGAAACTGAACAATAAAGAACATGTTGAATGGTACATGGCATGCTGGCATAAATGAGCCAAAAAATAATACAATGTGTCCCATATACATAATGTGCTTGGAAAAAACATGAGCCATGACTAAATACAATAACATCTAATTACATGAGATAGAATGGCCCTTCCCTCTAAGAATGGGTAGGAGGGAGGGTATAACAACCAAAGAAGCCCTGCTGAATAGGAAAAGGGCTCTCCAAAACTGAATGGATCATCTAAAGGAGATATGCATGCTATGAACGCTGCAAGTGGCAAGAACTGAACCCATCAAATCTGCGGAACTGCATATGACATTGTAGCATAATAGGAAGTCATTCGAGCATGTGGGGGGCTACTTAAAAGGCCATCCCATCATGAGGTCTGAAACATCTCACACACACCTAGGAAACATTGGTACAATCTGCTACATCACTAGACCATCAAGTGTATGAATCATGAGCATGAAACAACCAAGTCAAAGGGAAACTATGATTCCCTTTGCTTGATCGGAGGCACCAAACAAGATTGGAAGCTGGAACCAAGATACACCACCCTCTAGGTCATTTTTCTGGAATAGATGTGTTTATGTCGATAGAATAGGGCCCGCCATAGGTGAGGCAATGAGGATCCTCAAATAAAGAACAAGGGAAAGTATTAATGTGACCGATAGAGTAACACTGGGGAAAATGGGACTATGGGACAAATAGACAACTTCCCTTGTCAGAGCATAAAGTGAATGGTTGACCTGGTAGCGATTGACTCGACTCTGGAGGGGATGGGGGACAGTATGGTTGAAGGAAAAAATGGGAAACATGGGATAAATGGTATGAAACTATCAATGAAATACTATAAAATGATACAATGGGATGCAAAACAGACTCCATGGATGCAAGGGTGACTCATTGTGGATGCTCTGAACAAGGGTGACTCGATGATGCTGCCACAAAAAATAGGCTTGGTGGGGACCATGAAAACATGAGAAAATGATGGTTTCTCATGACGAATATTGACATGTGAGACGAAAAGCACCAAGGGAAGGTGGTCCCCAAAGTACAAGCGTTTCATATGAAGAAATTTGATTTTGAGAGGTGACAAAGTGACCCATCTTGGAAAATTGGCTTCCGCGCCAAGTGTCAAATCATTAAAGATGAAGAGAAACCCATTATAGTGTTCAATGAGAGATTTCTAACCGTCCTAACATTTTTTCAAACTAATCTACATTTTGGTCACAATAGGTGACAGGAAAATTGGGGGTTTTCCTATAAAATGGTGTTTTCCCTCCAATTTGAGAGGAGGAGAAGGCCCTAAATATTGTGGAGATTGTAGCAGACAAACCAACCATTAAAATCAAGATATGTGACTTATAGGAAAGTGGCCTTAATTGTATAAAGATGGCCTTAATGCTTCTTGGAATGATGGTTCCTGGAGAAGAATTAAGGAAAGAGGAAAACGAGAATGAACTACTAGAGGAGGTCTAGAATCATCCTTACCCACTAAGTCAAACATGGGGACTATGTGGTAAAGTTGGTATGACATAGAGTAGAGTATTTGAAAATGTGCTATCAAATGCCTACGATATATAATGTGAATATGGCTTGCCGGCGAGGTCGATAGGACAAACTATCAAGGAATGGGAGGATAATCGAGCATACCTAGATTTGGTGGGATCTAGGCCGAGACTTATGTTAATAAATTGAGAAGATGGCCAGGGGAAAACCATCATGCCCCCAAGGATGGGATTCTACCTGCAAACATATGTGATGGAGGGGACTGATCTTGTATGCAAAGGTGGGAATGGTTACCCCTAGCAGGAGGAGTTTGTGGAGTGCCATTGTGTTTTGAGTGCTCAAAAAAGGGATTCAATAATCTTGACCCAACATGGCATGAGATCCTCCAAAGGATGATAAAGAGATGTAGGGGCCTATGTGCCACCTAGTATGTTATGGGTGTAACAGATGTATTTAGAGTGGTGGACTCCAAACACATTTATTTTTATATGTCGATAGATAATGTGGTTATGCATCCTTTATATGATGATTATGGTTTGCCATTTGTTTTTGTTATGGTTTTCTTTTGTGGTATACATGTGATAAATGCCAATATAGAATTTTATTTTCAATGGTATCTACATAGTTATTTTGGGCTCAAGGAACATGACTGAAAGTAATGGTTTCAAATTCACATACCAACAGCTTAACTCTTAGATATTTTCTAAATAGGACTTGGTTATGCACATGATACACACCATTCAATTGCGATGAGCAAGGGAATCAATTAACAAACCTATCATTACATCATATTCATCCTGGTTATTGGTGGCAGATCCAATGCACATGCCATTAGAATGGACTAACGTATGCAAGGGGGTGAAAATGGCCCATGCTAACGAGGCTAGATTCCTAGAGAAGCGACTCGCACCGTCAGCGTAACTGATATACAATGTAGAAGATGGATCCATCTAGAAGGTGAAAAAGGCAACAAATGAGATGATGCAACCTACCTAAATGCATGACAAAAATAAATACATGTAAATCAATGGGATATAATATGGGTAGAATTTCTTGAGGTAGAGTGCATTGCAAGGATTAGGAATAGGTTGGCCTTTGAAATCCTCTAAGAGATTTACCCCCTTACCCAAGTTCTTATGAATGATGTAAGTTCCTAGAAATAATGATAAGTGAGACAACGATGAAGGATACAATCAACATCGTGATGATATAGGTCATCGTCGATGAGAAGATAGCGAGGGGCCTGGTATCGGATACATCGTCAATCATAATGAGTAAGATGGGGGCAAAACTTCTAGGTTTGTAAATATGGTAGGAAGTATCAATGATGGTGGACATCATTCCAAGGATAATCAGGGCTATTCATGGCTTCCATGATTTCCTCATCATAATGGAAGATGGGTGGATGGGAGGAAGATTTACTACATGATGCGGTGGTAGTACTTGATGCATCATCCTGAGAAAGAAGGTTCACATACGCATCATCTGAAATGGTAGATGACAATCTAGTAGATGGATGATCTATTGATGTTGAGACCCAGGTTTCCAACAAGGTAGGTTCAATAGAAGTGCTCGCAGGAACCTCAGAAAGGTTTTCCTACGATGAACTCAAGGATGATAATAAGTAAAGGATATGGACCACGGAGTCTGTCATCTCAACATCGGCAAGAGGGATCATGAAGGTGGGACCAAAGTCCCCCTATTCTGGTGTACTAGTGATACCAAAATCCACAAGTAGAGGAGTAGACGATCCACTATGAGTGGCCTCGATGAAGCACATGGAGGCAATCATGAAATTCGTTGAGACGAGGAAATAATGGGAATAGTGACCATAATGATCGCACAAGTCACAAGGGTGATTTGTGCACAACGTTTTAAGTCTCTTGGTTGACTCTGGTATGGTAACTTGGACCTCAAGGATATTAGACTCAAGAAACATTTCATGAACCAAAGGTTTGAGACGAGTAATTTTAGGACAGTTATTGGTGGCATACTGAACAACATTACACAAAGTGTAGGGAGGTGCCGACTTTGGAGCTTTAGGGGTTGGAGGTGCTTGGAGAGCCTTGTCCTTAGTTTCCTTCTTATTTTATTTTCCCCCTTGTCTGGATTCTTTCGCAACAAGAGTGGGTTCCTGTTGAGGTTGCGGTGGAACTGGAGCAGCGATAGGGGTTGTAGGGACTTGTTGAAGTGGGGTCATATCATGATATGGTCTGTTTTGACCAGGAAGAGTGCTCATTGGGGGATCAATTTACCATACTAGGATCCCCAAATTCATATTATGGAGATTCAACGAATTCACGACAGGGACATATTAGATTCCAGTAGGAGAAAACAAGAAAGGTATATGTCCTGCAAGGTAATTGCCCAGCGAAACAGTTCCTAGATGGTTAAGACTTGGAGGAATAATTCCTGGTGGGAACAAAGGAGAGGCACCCACAAAAGGAGGAGGTCCTAGGAGGGTGGATTTGGATGGCTCGGCTAAGATGGTAACAATAGGGTGTTGAGGAGCTGGCTATTGACTAGAGTTACCAAACTGCTTTTGAGAAACCCCTGACACTTGTAACATGTAAACACTCAAAGAGCTAAGCTCATAGATGGGAGGGGGAGGACTAGGGTAAGCACTCAACAAGGTGGAGTCTTTGTAGACTCCGCGTGAAACACCGGTGAGAGGGGTAGAAGACATATTGTCATACATCGATGAGATAATGGACTTAGTGGAGATCAAGGATTACAGCTCGTAGTATGTCAACTGATTGATAGTGATGAGCTTCCCTTTATGGGGGAAGAACATCTTGTGAAAACTGCAAACGCGACGACTAACATCACATAAGTGTAACTACAACCCAATATAATGTTATCATCTAGAGGGGAATCAATAACCTCAAGTTCTATAGAAACAATCTTGCCTACAAGAGTCACTCAACAATTGTGATACATGGCAGCCGAGAGGCTACGAGGGGTGATCGTCCCAAGCATGAAAAGTGATGGTGGATGGGGACATTTCAGGTGAATTGAGTTGCTTCTTAATGGCAGCAGACATCACATAGGTGGATGCACCTTCGTCAATAATGCATCGGGAGATGATGGCATTATGAACTTGGACTGGTATTTTGAAAGAAACAGATGATGCTAATGGAGGATGTTATGACGCACCAACAAGAAATACAATCAAATGTTCATCTAAACAATCTACTACGCCTAAAGAAGTTAGTAGATATTTCTTTTGAGATGGTCATGACTGGAGGACCTCTAGTGCTGACATGGTGGTAGGTGATTGCGCTAAATCGTCTACTATATTGTACATGTGGAATCTTGGCTAGAAGACGGATTATGGTCCAATGGCCCTTTGGGGATCTTGGGAATTGACTCAACCTTGGGTTGAGGGATCTGTAAAGGACCATTTGATGTCATAAGAGACTCAGTAGATTATTTGGTTTTGGGCTCTGTTTTGGATGAATTTGATGGCTTGTCGTATTGACACGATCGAGTTTGCATGTTGACTTCAAAGGTATTGACCTCCTCAAAATTTATCATGAGGATATGGTAGTCACCAATACCAGAAGGTTGGGGAGGGTGGGTTTCTTGACCTTGCTGAGGTTGAGGAGCATCAAATCCTTGCTAAGGGAAAGGATTTGTGAACATGGCCAATTGAGATGGTGGAGGATTCTGAGGCAATTGTTGCATGGGTGGTTAACCTCTAGAAGTTGCTTGGGCTTCCCACATTTGGTGCATCTGGGGTAAGAGGGGACACTCATGAGTATAATGGCCATGTACACCGCAACATGCATGAGGCTGGTTCATATGAATAGCCTTCTTCTACTTGGGCCGGTTGCCCTGTTGTTGGTTGTTGGTGTTAGGTTGGTTCCCCTGGGGTTCATTAGGTTGAATACCTTGGTTACCATAGTTACCCTTGTTACCCTTTCCCTTATTCTTTTTCTTCAAACTTTGGGAATTGGTCGCACTCTGTTGTGTATACACTTGACCCTAAGGGGGTGGTGGCTGCTGGGGATGAGGATGCATGGGAGGCTGTGATGCTAATGCTTGAGGAGCTAGAGCGCTTAGCGGTGCATAGGTGTAAAATGGTGAAGGGGCAATGGTATAGTAGATAGGTTGAGCACTATCTGGCCCTAACATCTGCTGATGTGATTGGGTAAATGCATAAGATGTCCTTTTTCCTGAATACACATTATTGGGAGGAGGGGGATAGGTGTTGGAGAAACTGGTGCCCCCTGCGAATAGCCATGACTATGCTGAGTATATGGTGAAGGATGTGAAATAGCTCCAATGATACCATCAGTGGTGTGAGATGCCCCCAGTGCATTGGCACCACCAGGATGAGGGAGGTCTGGTATATTAGTATAGACATAACCAGATTGATCATAAATCAAGCCATATCTCAGAGTGGTCTAGAAAGCCACTTCCTCTGTCTAAAGAAAGTGAGATACGACATCTTTGGAAATAAATGCTAAAAGAGTCCTAAGAAACTAATCAAGGTAGACATTTTCTTCGAAGGGCGGAGAACGAAACATGCTCCTCCTTCTATGCCATTCCTGGACATGATCATAAAGACAGGTGGTAGAGGACTGACGAAATGTGGTCAAGAGCTCCATACCAATGTCGTATCGGAGAGGTAGCTGAAAATATGAAAGGAATACTTTAGGAAGCATTGTGAAAGTGGAATGAGAAGTGATGGGCTAGTCAACATATAACTTCTCAACATCTCCAGTGAGCGTGTGTTGGAAAAACCAAAGACGAATGAAGTCAACAGTGATGGAATTCGACAAACACCACATATGGAAGGAATGGACATGATTGGTGGGGTCCTCTCCAGAATTACCCACAAACATGGGAATGTCTGAGGGAATCTTAGCCGGCATAGCTAGCCAACCAAAATCGTGGTGTATAGGGTCGTTAATCAACTAGCTAAAATCTGAGAGACTTAACCCAACCATGAAAGGTAGCAACAGAGCTGTTGGAATGGTTTGCGTAATGGTTCCACTAGATGTGACTACCAGGGTAGAACTGGAGCCAACAATAGGTTGGCTTCTTGCACCTGCAATGGCTCCTAACATGATGGCGATATGCACTGAAGGAGGCTTAGAATCAGATGAGAAATCAGATGAACTAGAAGAAGACTCTAGATGGGGACTCGGGGGAGGATGAACTCAAACCCTGTGAGGAGGATTAATATGCCTAAGAAGAAACTAGGGATGAAGGCCTAAGAGTCTTTGCGACAAACGCCTTGGAGGTGAAATGGTTGCAAGATACAAGCGACACGAAAATGATGAAGGGAGATAAACAAAATGTCTTTGTCTCTGAGTGGAGAGATAAATTAATTAATTTAAGTTTTGGCTTGGAGGTGTAAACCAAGATTCGTTCTCTTAAGGCGTGAAAGTGTGTGAAAGTGTGTTTATTAAGTAAGCCCAGATCGTGTTTGAAAAAATAAAAAGATTGTTGAAATACTGTAAATGAATTGAAATTAAATCAACTATCTAAACCCCACCCAAACTACGTTTTCAAACATTGTGCTCAAACAGTGTGACTGGGATCAAATGAAACTATGTTGCTGGAAAGTGGTGCAACAACAAAAAAAAAACCAGTGACGAAAATTGCTACAAAAGATAGGGAGATGGGTGTGAAACCTAGGGCAAACAGTGGCACCCTAAGGCAAATGACCAAAAAAGGTTCAAGAGGGAACTTTGGATGGACACAACCTATCTTTAAAGCTCTGAAAAAGGAGGGTACAAATCTAGAAAATATGGCTGAAAGCTCTACAAAAACTCAGACGTCTTACTCAGCTAAACTCCTCCTATAAAGGTGGAAGCGTACTAGAATCCCTAAGGGGATAAATTCCACTTCGATGAGAAAAACATAGTAGATCAAGGCCTAAGCGAGCTAATACAGTGGTCAACCAACCCAGTAGACAACTCTCGGCAAAACCCAGAAAAAGATTAGAAAAATTCCTGGAAAACCCTAAAGTCATAGGTACTGACTTGATTCCTGGGATATCACACTTTTTGGGACAAATAGTGCATTTTGAACCTCTTGATCATAGGTCTAGGGAAGAAAAGTGCAATTTTTGCTCCTCAGTTCTTAGGTGGAAAGTCTCAGAAAAAAATTGTCATCTCTGTCGTGGCTGGTTCCAGTGACCTGTGGAAATAACCAGAAAACTTGCAGAAGCTATAAATTTGACTGATATAGGGTTAGAATGCTAGTAAAAAACATTAAGAGACTAAAAAAGAAAAACCCTAAGTTGAAAATTGAAGGTCACCTAGGTTTTTGAATAAGAATTAAAAACGCAGTGGAGTCGCCATCTGTTGGGGTTTTTTCTTCTCGAAGGTGTACGAAAAGAAATCACTTTAGATATTGGATGATAAGCAACCTCAATGGTAAAAATGGCTATTAAGCAGTGTGTATATGCAACAAATGATAGAAACAAAACCTGCCAAAGCCCTGATCTATGCAACAAAAATAGTTAAACAAGAGAATGGAATAAAAAAAAGTGTAAGTAACTCCATTAATCCAATGGAAACCCGATATATAAAGAATATATTTTATTAAATGACACCTGTGAAGGGAACAAATAATGTTACCATTCCCCCTCTATAGGATGGGTTCTTGGCTATCCTCAATGTCTTCAGCTTTTGTAGAGTCTCTCTCCTCTATAATGTGTAAAACCTAGCAAACAAAATGTTTCAACTCAATGAGAATTCAAATGGAAAAGAAAATGGTGTGCGGCAATGATAATAATCAAGGTTATAATAGTGACTGTAGCAATGAAAATGATCAAAAGTGAAGAATGAATGTAAAACCCTTTTATTTATAACAAAATATTAGGTTATTCTTGAAATATGGAAAATAAGTAAATATTATTAACCAAATTCTAGAATTAACCATTTGGAATATTTTATTATATTTGCTTGGAGGGAAAAAAGTATTTAAATTGATTAAATACTTTTATTTAGAAATAATAAATAAATAAATGATTTGTTTATCACACAGGGGCTTCACTTGGGGAGCAATACCATACCACGTGGATTCATATTGGGGGATATTTATTGAGGAAAAAATGACATAATATATTGGGGGATATATAGAGGGGAGAGGGTTTTTATATTAGTAAGAATAAAAAATGGATTCCAAAGTTAATGAAAAAATATAAATGGGTATAAAAAATGTTAATGAAAAAATGGATACCTACAATACCTAGTGAAAGTAGGGGTTTTTTAATTGGGAAGGTGTATTGGGTTTGTATTGGTAGGGGGTTAAATAATGTGATATTTAGAGGTATTTTCCAATATGTAGTCAAATTAAGGGTATTGTTTAATATTTCATGAATGCACGTGATATGTCAGAGGTTCATTGAGTGAAGCCCCCATGGTTTATCATCTCAAGGAATATCGTTAAGGAGTAATAAACAGATTATTATTTATTTAAGTATTCCTAGGGGATTTAGTCAAACTTGGCAAGGAAGAATAACTAATTAGTGATTAACTAATTATTCCTAGAGAAAAATAAGATAATTAATGATTTATCTATTTATTTCTCATAATTGGGTCAAATATGACAAGGAATATTAGTTAAACAATGGCTTAATTAGTTATTCCCAAAAGATAATTAAATAAATAATGATTTATTTAATTATTCTTCATGGGTTTAATCAGAAATGCCTTAACAAATGTGGTTTATTAAGTAATTTTTTATAGTGAATGAACTTTACTATGGTAAAATTGACCCTATATGGTGTACTTCAATCCATCTAGTAAATTATGGCTATATGATAAATTTTTGGTAATAACAATCAATTTCTTAGGCCACAAATTTTCCCTATGTTGGGGAACTGTGTTTCAAGAAATCTAAAGTAGCACAGGGGGCACGATGACAATTTCTTATGGAGCCAAAATACAAGGTTGATTGGAAAAAAGGAGTTCCTTAAAATCATATAATTGCCAAATGGAAAACCTCCTTTTTGTGCTCCAAAAATTTCTCACATGTGAAGAGTGTTATTCGGTAACATTATTATACCATATATGACACTTGTTACATTTTGAGTTTGGAAATCATATCAATTTTCCTTACTTTTTGTTAAAGAGTTTGAACAAGATGTCTAAAGGAGTCCAAAAGAGTCTTAAGACTCGGGTGGGTTATAAACTGTGTCACTATGGGTTGATCAAGATTTTGGTTGTCGAAGAGTTGAAGAAAAAAAGGTCTACATGGAATGCTTTCCTTGCAGCACACCAATCCAAAAACTTGAGGCAAGTCGTTAGCATTCAAGGAAAACCAAAGGAAGGATTCGTTGTGAAGGATCAAATTTCTAAATATGTTTCTAGGTCTACTCAGAATAGGTAAGTTGATGATAAAAGAGAACAAGAGGGTTCTGAGAAGAAAAAATAAGTGAAGGAGGACATTCCATTTAAGGCATTTGTGTGAATACCAACCCGGAGGTTAACACAAGGGATGCTAAAAAGTATTCATGCTACTTCTTCTGAAAATATGCCCTTAACATGTGAAAACCCTCATATATCTCTATTTGATGATGAGTATGATGATAAGCAAGGGATACATGCAGAAGAGCATGATTGTATTTCACCAAAAGTACAAAACCCTGATGATGAGAACCCTTCAAGGGATGTTTGTGTGGACAAGGAATACAAGTGTATAGCTAGTGATAGAGCATTAGTCCTAGGAAAAAACCTACAGTTGAGAAATTTTTTTTTTTTCTGGTAAATGTGGCACCCACTTTGGATAATTATGTTAATAGTTTAGAATGTGATACTTTAAAGGAGCAAGAGTACTCAGTCCCACTTGCATATATTATAATAAGAACCAAGAAAGAAAAGGAAATTTGATCCCTGAAGTAGAATATTAGAGACATGGATATTTTGGATCGATACATAAAATCTCATATTGCAACACTGAAAATTAGAAATGAGGAATTGGTGGGAGAAGTAGTGGGAATGAAAGAGGCAATTAGAAAATGGAGAATGCACAAAGCCTATATGAAAAATAAAGTTAGAATGTTTAAAAGGAAATTAAAAAGGGCTCAGGGTACAAGCTCAAAGATCAAAATTGAAATATAGAGATTATGGAGTGGGATCTCAAGTTTTTTTTTTTTTTTTGCAGAAGGTTGGTATTCCCAGTTGTGTGAGGAAACACAAAGAAGTTGTGTTGGGGATGTTGAGCCTCGAAAATGTTCTAACTTTTTCCTATATAACCCCCTTACCACCCTATGTTTTACAAGATTAGATACATTTATCTAAACATTCCCATGCTTCTTTTGCTATAATCTTGAGAATATGAGTGTAGAATTTCCTGTCATTAAAAAGTTGGTAGGTAAAGTTTTAAATGGTTAAAATGATTCCATTTAATGTATTTGTAAAGTATTTAATTTTTCTAAGTCATTAATCAACGTGAAGTGCAGTTTGGTACTTGATAAGAAGAATTTACATATATTTCGATATTCTTGCACGAGTTTTGGGGTTCTTGCACTGAAGTTAGAGGCGCGACTGATGCTTGGTAGGGCCAACTAAGGGTTACCTAGAAAGTCAAACATTTATTACAGATATTTTTGGACAATGATTGAAGGACAAGTGCACCTATCCAATCCTAGTATTCAACAAGGAACTCATAGAAGAAGTAACCAATTTCTAAAGAAACCAATATGATGGGGAGAAGAATTTTGCAATTAGCTCATAGTCTTATCGAGATTCTATTGTTGGAATACTGTTTTAACTTGTTTCTATTTTGTTTTGTGTAGTGAATGGATCATTCATAGCCATATCCATGATGTAAACATCTATATAATTTGAGATGTGATAGGAAATAGGTAGTGATACTTTGGTTCCAATGTATTGTTAGTTTGAAGGTTTTTTGTCGCTCAGATTAGTTAGGGCTAGACTACTGAGCTCACAATGTACTGAAGGTTGAGTTTTATCAATAGAATAGGGAAAATTCTAGGTTCTCTCTTTATCATTGTTATATCTTGCTAATTATTTCCTCTGCTCTGTAATTTAATTTATTTTTAAATAGGATGTGAGCTGGTTGGTTTGGGCCCAATGAGTCTAGCTCGTCACTCCTCTAGTAGATAGAATCATGTGGTTTAACTTTAAAATGGTTATTTGGTGTGTGTATTTATTGGTTGAGCATTACATTTTTGTGTGGCTTTATTCAATACTCTTTTTTCTCTTTTGAAGACACATGTTATACTTTGATCGGAGAATGTTGAGTGTTTATATCTGAGAGGTAAATGTTTCATATATACAAGATCCCCTTGTTTTATTATCATTTGAGTCGAGTTGTGTAAATAAAAATTCCTTAAATCATTATTTTCTTTTATGATTTGGCTACAATAATAACCCAAGGTTAACTTTTTGGGTATTGGTAGCCTTGAGCTCAAAAGATTTGAAGAATACAAGGATTTGATATTGATGATAAGACTCTTTTCTTTGAAACCCTTGTTCCATTGTTATATGGGTTGAGTTGTATGAGATTAGATCTTTTGAATGGTTCCTTTGTCCATATGACTTGGTGATACTAATACTCTTACTTGGGGTTATCTATTCTATGTATTGGTAGCTTCATCTTTAAATATTCGAGTAGTATAAAGATCTGGTATCAAAACCTAATAAGACCCTCTTTGAAACTCTCAAAACATTTAAACATTGAGGGTATCTTGTTATTTCTTTCAAAGATCTTATAGTTCAAGGTATGAATGAAGCAGAACTAAAGTCACTAAAACCCTATATCCTTTTGGCAACGATTGAAATCTCGTATAATTGATACAATACATCCTTATGTGACTTGTGATCTAGTTGGTCTATAGCAAGAAGGATGTTGATTCCTTTATTCTTGCTTGGGGATTTTTATTTTCCATAATCTTGGTTTTATGGTTTGAGTTATACAGTCATATTGAGATTGATGCTTGTATAACATAGCCTTTTAATATTAGTTGGTTTTCAAAGAGTTTTAGAATATAGTGTTGACTTGTCAAAAGTGTGATTGATCATATTTCTTAGATCTGTGTGTTTGACCATTATATGTGTGGAACAAGTGTTCATGTTGTTTCAAGAAGATTAAAGGTTTCCTAGAGATTAGGTTATTATTTCAACACTATTATGTTGAAATATGGCAACAAGAATAGTCCAATTTAATTTTTCCTTGAATTAAATTGTGAATTAAAATCTAATTTAGTCTTAACAGCTACTTGGAAATAATTAATTAATTTATTTTAAATTAATTAGTTAGAGAAATTCAAGTTAGAAGTCTTTCTGAAGTCATGCAAGATTTATCCCTTAAATTAAGGAGATAAGATTGAGTTATATTTGAGTTGTAATTAGTTCCAAACTGTTTGAGGAACTAATAGTGAGTTAACAGTCAGTTGATGCATTAATGTACTCAACTAGTGCTACTCCAGTTAACTAAATATTCCCTCATCAAAAACTCATGCATGTCTATTATGAGAAAAACCCAGTTGAGATTAATGTTCAAGGACAGTGTACTATCAGTTGCATGTGTTTTCACATGGATAAAACTCATGCATGCAGTCAAGGATTTACCCTTGAGGATTGCGCAGTTTTGAAGACTTGGATTTCCACTTGGTAATAGGAAAATGATCCAGAAGGAACAATGCAAGGAACTAGTAGCTTGGAGGGCAGAGAGGAAGGCTAGAGAGAAGCCAAGATTTCCTGTGAGTATCTGTGAGGATTGTACTGAGAGGTGGCTAGCTGTGAGAGCTAAGGCTTTGTATAATTCCTATGTATTTCCACCATGTATGATAATACAATAGTGTGGGGTTTTTAGCTAAGGCTTTCCCCAAAGTATTTTCATGTGTATTGTGCCATTGATTCTTCTTCTTCTATTTATATTGTTTATCTCGATCTTTAAGATTCTATAAATTGATAGTAGAATTAGGTTATAGTATTTTGCTTTGATTTATATTACATTATCAGGTTAACCTGCCAACAGATTTTCTACATGGTATTGGAGTTGTAAACTATGTACTGAGAAGAGAATTTGAAGTTTGAAGTTCAGGGTTGCAGGTGCAAATTGAATTCATGTCATACTTCAAGGTTGGCCAACGACATTCTATGGCTTGTGACTCGAGTATTCCTTGGAAGGTAGATCGAATTACATAACATGGAAAGATAGAATGGAGGTTGTATTAGAAGACAATGGCTTGAAGGAATTCATTGACCAAGAATTCCCAAAGCCAGCTTCAACTAATGCACAAGAGTTGGCTAAGTAGAAGAAGTGTGTGGCGAAGGCGAGATGGATCATCCTTGAGGGAGTTCGAGACCATATTGCCTCGAGTCTCCATGGGAAGGATACTCCATTTTCAATGTGGAAGACATTGAAGGACCTCTACCATAACAGTAGCGACCAGAGGAAATTGGCGCTCAAGGATAAGCTTCGAAGAATCAAGATGGAGAAGGGCGATACTATTTCCACATATCTGAACAAACTCACAACCTGCAGAGATGAGATTGGCAGTGTGGGAATAATTACTGTCAATGATGATATGGTGAGCCTTACTCTCCTTGGCCTTCTAAAGAGTTGGAATAGCTACCAAGAATCTGTGAATGGAAGGGAGAAACTATTAGACTGGGAACGACTATGGTCTGATCTTATGCAGGAGGAGATCAGGAGGAGTAGACGAGATGGTTCTTCATCAAGAATGATGATGAAGAAAATCTAGCCTTAGCAAGTAAGGCAAGGAAAGGGAAGGGGAAGGCTTCCCATTTCAAATCAAATTCTTCTCATGGAGGGAAGAAGGGTGACATGTCTAATGTAAGA
>APFE030444870.1:203243-214979 GCA_000404065.3 Pinus taeda | reverse complement strand
AACTTGGTATCAGTCGCGATGTTGGAGGACAAAGGCTACGATGTTGTCTTTAGTAAAGGAAAGGTGTTCCTAAGACACATAGCCATGGGTCAAACCAAGAGGAAAGGGATTTGGGTGAAGAATCTCTATAAACTAGAGGTAGATGATTGTGCAGCATTAAGTACGAAAGTAGAATTGGTGCAAAGCCAAGACATTGGCGAGTTGTGGCACATGCGGTTGGACCATTTGCATCATGGGGCTTTGAAGATAATGCAGCAAATATCTACAGGAACTCCCAAAGGTAAACTTAAGCAAGTTGACAAATGCAAAGGTTGTACCTTGGGAAAGTACACCAAGTCTTCCTTTCATCATCAAGACAATCGAGCAGAGGCTATTCTCAACAGAATTGATAGTGAAGCAAAGTTATTATGTGATTTTCATTGATGGCTATTTTCATAAATGCTAGATTTATTTCATGCAGAAGAAGGACAAAACTTTCACAAAGTTTTGTGAGTTCAAATCTTTGAGAAAGAGTCAGGGAATAAGATCAAGGCCTTGAGAAGCAACAATGGTGGAGATTATGTCTCTCAAGAGTTTAAGGACTTATGTGCAACAGAAAGAATTAAATGAGAGTTGATGACACTTCATAACCCACAGTAGAATGGGGTGGCCGAGAGGAAGAACAAAACTATTGTAGAGGTAGCACGGGCAGTGCTGCATGACCAAGGCCTACCACTTCACTTGTGGGTTGAGGCATGAAACACAGCAATCTATTTGCAGAATAGAAGCCTGCATCGCATAGTTGGGATGAAGACACTAGAGGAAGCTTTCTCCGGTAAGAGACCGGATGTGGGTCACTTCAGGATCTTCGACTCATCGGTATATTTCCATGTGACAAAGGATGCACAGAAGAAGCTTGAGCTGACAACAGAGTTGGGGATATTTGTGGGGTACATTGATGCACCTCACAACTATTGGGTGTACTTGCCTACCAATCGGAGGATAGTGGTTCGCAGAGATCTCAAGTTTGATGAGCAGAAGGCCATGCAAGTTTCCCTTGAGAGGGATCTCCAACTACAGCCTGTGAAGGAACTGTTGGTTCCTAAGGGGGAGGAGCCTCAGACTGATGCGGAGCAGTTGCATGCAGAGGTTCTAGGAGTGGAGACATCCACTCAAGTAGAGTCTTCTAGAGATGGACGGAAGTGCACAAGAGAAGCTAATAGATTGTTGGAGGATGCGAGAGAGAATGTGGGAGCACCATCTTCTCAGCGCAGACAGAGGAGGTCACCTGAGAGGTACACTGGATACATGGCCCTTGCTGGGGAATGTGTTTAGACCAAGCCATATTCCTTTGAGGAAGCAGTGTAGCAGCCAATTTGGGTTGATGTTATGGTGGAGAAGTATGACTTCATAGTTCGTAATAGTGTTTGGGACGTGGTTCTGAGACCAAAGAATAGGTCAGTTGTGAGTTCCTGCTAGATTTACAAGGTAAAGCAAGCTGCTAATGGTAGTGTGGAGAAGCATAAGGCAAGATTTGTTGTCTGTGGCTTTTCACAGGTGAGGAGGATCATGTTGCTGCAGTATATTTCGACAAAGGAGCAATATGCTAACACTTTGACAAAGGCATTGTCAAAGTGTAAATTCGAGTTCCATAGAGATATGATCTAGGTGGAAAATAATCCATTTCTTGTTGAGAAGGAGTGTTGAAATATGGCAACACGAATATTCCAATTTAATTTGTCCTTGAATTAAATTGTGAATTAAAATCGAATTTAGTCTTAACAGCTACATGGAAATAATTAATTAATTTATTTTAAATTAATTAGTTGGATAAATTCAAGTTAGAAGTCTTTCTGAAGTCATGCAAGAGATATCCCTTAAATTAAGGAGATAAGATTGAGTTATATTTGATTTTTAATTAGTTAACTCAGTTTACTGAGTTAAGTATAGTTAAATTAGTTCCAAACTATTTGAGGAACTAATAGTGAGTTAACAGTCAGTTAATGCATTAATGCACTCAACTAGTGCTACTTCAGTTAACTAAATATTCCCTCATCAGAAACTCATGCATGTCTATTCTGAGAAAGACCCAGTTGAGATTAATGTTCAAGGATGGTGTACTATCATTTTCATGTGTTTCCTCATGGATAAAACTCATGCATGCAATCAAGGATTTATCCTTGAGGATTACACAGTTTTGAAGGCTTGGTTTTCCACTTGGTAATAGGTAAATCATCCAGAAGGAACAGCACAAGGAAATAGGAGTTTGGAGAGCAGAGAGGAAGGTTGGAGAGAAGCCAAGATTTCCTGTGAGCATCTGTGAGGATTGTACTGAGATCTGGCTAGCTGTGAGAAATATGGCTTTGTATAATTCCTATGTATTTCCACCATGTATGATAATACAATAGTGTGGGGTTTTTAACTGAGGCTTTCCCCAAAGTATTTTCATGTGTATTGTGCCATTGATTCTTCTTCCTCTTATTATATTGTTCAACTCGATCTTTATGCTTCCACGAATTGATAGTAGAAGTAGGTTATAATATTCTTCTTTGATTTATATTGCATTATCGGGTTAACCTACCAATAGATTTTCTACATATTCATTTAAAATTTGATTCTTATTTTTAGATTGGTGATTATTTCTTTCCCTTTGCAAATCTTTCTTTTAGGTTACATATTTCTAGTTTGGGGTGTTTTCTAGTTTGAGGAAGTAGAACTGAGTTTGATTTCTTTGTTATGTAAGCTTGCACATTTTACTAATGCACCAGTAGTACCACAATTTTGTTTCAAAATTATAGAGAGAGAGATAGAGAGTGAAGAAATGGAGTAGTTTAGGAATATCATAGGGTTTTGTGTGGATTTTTAAGCACTCTCTTGAGATTGCATGATTGATGCTTGTGTTCTTTCTGAGTTTCTTGATTATTTTTCCAACTTGAGACTTAATTTGATTCATGATTTTATTAATGAAGTAACCACATCCTAAGTTGATCATTTTTTATTTCTATGATAAATTTGCCAAAGTATTAGTGAATGAATTGGGATAAGAGTTTCATATCTTGTTTTTAGAACTTAGGGGATTGATAATGTTGGTTTGGAGGAAGTGATATTTTATAGGGTTTCTGGATTGTCTTGGCATTTCCAATGTTGTGTCTCAAAGCTTAGGAGTGTCGGTTTGAGAAATAATGTTGAGTCATTTATACAATCGATCTTAACACCCAACAAGCTACATGAACTTGAGTAGGGGGATTTAACAACTTTCTTCTTGTTTATACACCTGTATTTTAATCGCCAAAAATTTGGTCAGCTGGGTGATTTTTTTGCACATACCTTGTAGGATCTTTGGTTTGAGGACTAAGGGGATCTTCATTATCTTCATCTAAAATTGGTTCATCATCCTTCTCATCATTTTCGTTTGGATCACTGTGGTTGCTATTTATTGACCGGTTTTCTTCAGATTCAATGTGCTCATTAACTTTTACATCAATGTAATCGACTATCCTCTTTGTATTCTTGTTGTAGCATCTGTATATCTTTCTATTCTAAGAGTATCCAATAAAAAAATCTTCATCAGCTCTTGCATCCAACTTACCAAGGTTTTCAACATTCCGTTTAATGTACCACTTGCTTCTGGACACTCTGAAATGCTTAATTGTCACATGTTTTCCATACCAAAGCTCGTATGGAGTTTCATCACTATTCGGTTTGAAGTGTGCTTTGTTTAGAATTACCATGATTGTGTGAATGGATTCAACCCAAAATATATGTTGAATATTTGTTTCTCCTATCATGGCTTTGGCTAACCATTGAACTAATCTATTGTCTCTCTCTGCTACACCATTATGATGTGGAATTTCTATTATGGTAACCTTCCTTTTGATGCCATGTTGCTTGCAAAAGTAATCAAATTATATTGAAGTAAACTCACCTCCATTAATAGACTTTATTATTTTGATTTTACAGTCCATCTCATTTTTAGTCATGGTTATAAAGTCTTTAAACTTCTCAAAGGACTTTGATTTTTCTCTTAAAAATGCAACCCACATCATTATATTGAAATAATCAATGATAAGCATCTACATGTGGGTGTTTAGCATTCTTCAAGGACCACATAAGTTCATATGTACTAACTATAATGGCCTAGTTGATGAGTTCTCATTGGACTTGAATGATACTCGAACTTGCTTACCCAACTAACAAGAGTTGCAAATACTATTCTTAGGCTTTGAAATCTTTGACATATATTTAACAACATTATTTGGTATAACCCTATTTTTCACTCCATTATAGTGAGATAAAACCCAGTTCAACTTACCTCAGTTGCTAGCTAGAATGCATCTCCTTTCACCTTTTCTTCTACTTATGTGATAATTATTCCATGTTAAAAGGGCAGAATTACATGATTGAGTTATTTTTCATAATTATTTTGTCACAATTTTATAATTATGAGATAATAATTATTTCATAATTGAGATAAATGAGAAAAAAACTCATAATTGTGAAAAAACGTTTCTAGAGTTTATTATTCCCAAGGAGATCAACTTGAACCACTTATGTATGAGTTGGCTATGGGTCCATTATTGTACAATTTTACTAACTTCTTAATCCCTTAGGTGTCTAGATACATTCTCCTAGAGGATAGAATGAACCTATATAATCTCACCAAGAGCAAAAGGGGGAGAGAGCATTCAAACCATACCGTGAGAGCTTTGTTGTATTAGGAGGAGGAGACCATGCTACAATATTGAGGAGAGGATCTCATTTATTGATGGTATACATTTTTCAGCTATTTTTTTTATTAATAGAAGTGAATTTTCCCTCCTATAAAATATGAATGTATAATCTATTGTTCATGATTATGTTCATTTTTTTAAGCTGGCGGTCCTATGTGGAAGGAAATTTGAGATCCTTGTTTGGTGATGATTGTGTACAGGTTCTGTATATATTGTAGAGGATGTGACCTTTTGGTCAGAGATGGAATTCTCTACATCAGACCCAACATCTTCCACAAATCTGCAACTATTTCAGGTGTTCATCTCAAAGCCTTGATAGAGCAGTCTATGTATGAATGATCAATTTGATTGATTAGTTTGGGGAATAATTTATTTTTTCACTTATCTCCATATTCTTGTTTTTTGTCTAGTAGTCTTGTTAGGACCAAGACTATAGCGTAATAGCTCCTAGTGGTTGTGTATAAATTTCTACAACAGAACTCACGGATCCACTAGGGAGTGTTTTCCATGTTTGTTTTTGGATCTCTTCTCTTGTCATTTGGATATGTTTTCATTGTTTTCTTCCTCTTCTCTATTGTTGTGTGGATTTACTTCTATATTTGTTGGTCTGATTTATTTAAGATTTGAATAGATCTGACCTCAAATCCAATCTATATTCACTTTTAATTTCTAGTTTTTTATTTTATTTTGAGAAAAAAAATATCATGTGTTTCATATCAAATCCTATACTTTTTTGTATAGAATCAACTGAAATAATCATAGATATGGATTCTTCTTGAAATTTTAGTAAAAAAAACACCTCAAACAAATTCTGAACAAGGAAGATATGGTTGATTGAAGAATCCACATTTTTTCTTGTTTGTTTTTTGATTTTAGGGTTTTTTGCTCTTGATTCGCTTTCAACTTAAGTTTTTTTATCTTTGATCCATGATTTCCTTTCTAGATCTATTTGTTACTATCATTAATTGTGGCCTTCTTGATCAGATCTATTTTACTTTTCATTTAGTCCATTTTGTGCACTTTCTCAAGGCCTTTTTATAAGGTTTTTGGTGCTTGTTTTGAGGCTATTGTCCTCATCACTTGGATTTATCACTAGTACAAAATGACTAATTAGTTACTAAAAAGGGAATAAAATTTGCATATAAATGATTATTTTTCAGTCGGTGACCAATAGTAACTACTATACAGTATCTTATAATGCGGTCAACTTTTAGTTGTTTTTAACTTAGTCAATAACTGCTTGTCTCAATTTTGTTGTCTAATAGTATATTTGGTCATTAATTTGGTCATTAAATTAGTCATTGATTTGGTCATTGATTTAATTATTGATTTGGTCATTAATTGTCACAATTAATGACCAAATATACAACAAAATATATTACTAAATGATCACCTAAGAAAACCAAATGACCAAAGAAATATGACCAAAATGTTAGTCATGTTATAAGATACTGTAAAATAGATACTAATGGTCATATATATGCAAATTTTAGTCATCATTTGAAACCAATTAATGACCAAAGATATATGACTGAATTTTAGTCGTGTTATAAGATATTGTAAATTAGCTACTAATAGTCATATATATGCAAAATTTAATCGTCATTTGTAATCACAAATTTATCATTTGCAGTAGTTGTTTATATTTTTTGGTAGTTTCATATTCATTATATAAATTACTTTAATAGTTCAAATTCATTTCATTTACTTTCATTAATAATTGTTATAAGCAGCTAATTTAGTTGTATATTCATTTTATGTGTTCATCACTAATAAACATAAACTACTAATTTAGTAGTTTTATATTTATTTTATGTGTTCGTTATTAATCAACATAAATTAATTAGTATGATTTTGCAACTAAATTAAAAAAATGGCATACAATGTACATGTTCATATAATATGAAAATGAAAAGTTACATATGTTAATTACAATACTAAGTAATATTAAGTGCAACTATAAATAATTCCAACCACATAAATTATATTATACAAAATGTCAAGTATTACAATATGAGTTTCCAACTTAATATTGGTTGGAGTACAATTTACACATGAAACATTGTTTCATCAATTCAAAACATTATCATTGTGTTACCAAGGCATTGCAGGTGAATTCATCAACTCAGAAGACTTGGCCATTAGCTTTATGTGGGATATTGGCTCTACAAGTACCACTAGACGAATTCTCTTTTCTCTCTCTTTAATTTTCATTTTGTCGCTCTAGTGTTATTGTTATCCTCTTTCTTCAATTCTTGCTTCTTACCATCAATACTGAGTTCCTTTCCTGAAAAAAGAGATACAATGCAAAGTATAAGACATGAAAGTCCATGAACACTAGAATATAAACTAAAGTAGACTATAAAATATTTATACGATATATACTTCAACATCAACAATATTGTTAATTCCATTTTTCCCCATAAAAGCAAGAAAATTGAACAAGTTTTCTTTAGTTGGGAAATTGTGGCCACTAAGTGGCTGGATGATCTATATAACCAAAATAAAACGTCACCATAAAATAAATTTTATACCTACTATGTTCTTAGTGTACAACATTTTTCATGAAATTTTATCTTCAACTAAAGTAATAAATGAAAATAGACACACATATTTCTATACCATATTTAGAATTCCCATGCTTATGGTACATTGCAATTTTGATTTTATCCAACATAATCAAACACATCAGAGATAGCAATTTCTATTAAGAATGTCTCATGCTCCACTTTTTTAGTTGTATCGTTTCCTCTAGTTATGTTTAAGAAGCAATGACACTTCAACAATAAAATTGGTCAGTAGAAATCTAATGGGTGGTGCAAAGTATTGCTAACATAAGATTACAACAAGAAACTAAAAAAAATTAAGACAAGACTTTGTAAATTGTGATACCAACTGAGAATATAGCTTCAACATAGAATCTTCAATTGTCAGCATACTATTCCGTGGGAAAAGGAATCCAATTCCCAGAAGCCAACAAATTATGTATGCCCCTTATTTTCCCTGTAATTAACTGAGAAAGATTAGCACATGCAATTTCCATTTAGAATATCTAAAATGATTCTATACATATTCAAAGAAAACTTAATGTTACTCATTCATTTTTCTCTGATGCAAACAAAACCGAATATGCTAACCTATTTTTGAGCTGGAGAGTTATGTAATTCATTGTGTCCAAAATCATTGCTTATTGTCATGAATATTTTTTTTAATGATCAGGAAACAGTCCTATATTGATCAGAAAACATATTTTTTAGAATATATTCCATTTTTCTAATTCAAAGCTAAATTTCCTTCCAGTTTATGACGTTCAAACAAACCAAAATCCTTTTCCTTTAACAAGTCACTGTTGTAATATACTACTAAACAGGAAGTCACGTAATGAAGTTATTAGTGGTAGAATACTAATAAATCACAAATATATGCAAGAAGTAACACCACTATGTCATAGGAATGCAAATCTTTTATCCTCTTGGTTGGAAATAATACTTCATGAAAACAACATATTTGACAAAGAGAACTTTTCTAAAACTAAACAACATCAGTGTATCCAACAACATTGACATTTCTCTTGGCATGCCCTCAAAATGTGTGGTAGCATCAAACACGTGTACTGCACTTCCCTATACACACTCCTCTTTCTTCATGTCTCTTTGTAGGAAGCCCTCAAGTTCGATACTCTCTTGCAAGTATTGCTAAAAAGTTCTAGCTCTAAAGGCACTCAGATTTCAAATAGATGAATGCATTGTATCTTAGCTCTAAATGATAGATATAGTGATGGAAGCATCCACTAATCGTAAGCTCACTTATATGTCTCTATGAAATAGCATTAAGGAAAAAATTTCTATAAAGCTTAAGGTCCAACTAAACATGGACGAATAAACAACGTTTGACTTAAAATCAAGCAAGACTTAAGAGTTAATTCAGGAAATTTCGTCAAAAGAAAATAACTTGGACAAAAATTTTATTTTTTAACTGTCAAGTTTTACCCGATTCCTGCCCAAGCCCAAGTTAGATCCTAAGATAGTTCTTCTCGAGTCTGATTTAAACCGTGAATTTTGTCCAAGTTAAGCTTCGACTCCATCTGATATGCTCAGGTTTAGATCCCAGTTGAGTCAGACTAGCCAAGTTAACTCATCTGAATTTGGTAACTATGGTTACAAGTATCTTTACCAGTTAAGGTAACAATGGCCCAAACGTGATATGAAAAATAAATACAATGTGATGAATCATTTCTTATGATTTAGGATTTATACATTTCAGATGATGGAAATGTTATGCTGTCATGTATGGATAGGGTTGACAAGGATATGGTAAAATGTTCAAAGGCTGCATGCTGTCACAAATAATGGTATGATAATTCAAGGCCGGTTGGCTTCCTATGATCAGTTTTGATTATACTTATAGGACCATTTATTGCAGATGTGTTGGAAAAGGTATCAAGAGGTTTACATTAGGTCATTTTTTAGTTTATATATCAACCCCGATGAACAATGTACTTTTAGGCATATAACAAAATGAGTTTCTAGAATTACTATACAAAATTTAAGTGGCTTGATACTCACTGCATTGAGATCTTATTGTCGACATAAAAGGACAATGTATAAATGTGTACTAGACAAAGTGATAATTTAATATGAAGCTTCCCATAAGTGTTGTTCACTATCATTGGAATTATCTTATCATTGATTTGATTTTTTACTTTGGCTGCAATGGTTTTCCAGCTTGAATGAACTCCTTTTTTTAATTAGATTCTACATGTGCATTACAGTTGCATAAAAGGTAAATGATTCTCAGGAATAAATCACAACGTAAATTACTAAAACAAAGTTAATAAATTTGTAGTTCAAAAGATGCTACACTGTGACTTATTGGACTAATTCATATATTCAATCATGGTCTATCTTTTCTTGATTTTGTAATGAGGACTATAACCAAATTCTAGGAATAGATATATTAGGATTTTTATGGGTAACTTTCAGATATATAGAACAAATGCAAGAGGAATTTAAGTAAGGTTTTTGTATGACTTTAGGATAGTATCTTTTCATTTTATGTCCCTTTTGAAAATGGGTTTTAATAAAGTCTTGACAAGTTCTTTTATTCAAAGTATGAGGATGACTAAGGCTACAAAATACATGCTTAATTGTCCATATCCTTATTTAAAATGTCCATAAATCTATCAAGTAAGTTTGTTATCATAGAAAAACTCTAAGATTATGAGCTGTAGTTCTATCAAGAATTGACCATTTGTGTGTGATACGATGCATAGAGAGAGATATAAACAAATATGATGAATCTTAAATAAATATAATGTGATAAATACAATGTGGTCATCTCCCTCCACTTCAAAATTATACCCTGCAAAGTTGTGATCACAAAGAAGAATGTTAAGGAAATAAAAATGCTTTCTACCAAAAATGAAAATGATTTCAGAATGACAAAAATATTTTCAGTTGAACCTGGAGGTAAGAGAATAACTTATAGGTATGAATATTAAAACTTCAAACCCAATTTTATTCAAAATTTTGGTCGCCCACAACAAAAACTCATTTCTACCCTTTGAATAGCTAACCCAATAGACAAATAACAATCTCCAAGAATATAACTTCAAAGAAGGACCCTCTAAACCTATTGCAGTTTTCCACATTTTTTGACATAGGTTAGGCTTCGAATTGGTGAATGATTTAGTTTTTATGTAGCTGGCTTAAAATGGCATCAAATCAATGTTGACACCATAAAATAACCCATGTACAATGAATGTTTATACATTCTCGCATTAGAGGCGACATCCCAGAGTGTTTCCTCTCTAAGAATGATATCTCCCAGATGTCCCCTATTTGGAAGAGATTCCCTAAGAGATGGAGGGCATAACCAACATCCTCCACAGTGTCCACTTGTCTCCAACACCATAAAACATAGGTGATGAGTCCTTCAGGGGTGGTAGCATATCTACATACTTCATATTTTCTAACTCATTTTTAATCTTGTACCCTCATCAATAAAATGTAACAAGGAAGAACAATTTATGGGCCACTTCCCTTTAACTCGTGCAATATAGAAAAAAATCCATAGACAAGCATAAAAATCAAGAGATTACGCAAAATTTGTCTGGTGCTCTAATCTAAACTTGATGTGAGAAAATGACAAGACATTACCCATCAAATATTCATGTATCCACATGATCTCACACATTCCAAATATAATTACCTATAGTGTTGGGTTATGTTATATTCTTTCCACGACTAGCCCACGTAGTTAACCGGGGGGTTAGAGGGGGGCGGAGCCCCCCCTTCATTGCGCTGATTGTGTAGCGAGGGGGTCACACGAGATTTGAGGGGTGCAAGTAACCCTATTCTATGGGGTCCAGGGCAGTGCCCCGGAAAATTTTGTTTTTGGACCCTATATTAGGTTGGGCAGACCTAACTATGGTTTTGTGCATGATTTTCGCACATGGTTTTGGACGCGATGGTTTTCAGTCCATGGTTTGGACGTGATGGTTTTCAGTCCATGGTTTTGGACGTGATGGTTTTAGATCCATAGTATTGGATGCTTCGGCATGTATAAATATGTATTGTAACATTGAAAGGAACATAATGAAAAAAATCAAGCTAGTAGTCCCGATTTTGGGATCCAGGGGAGAATCTCTGTGTATATGTGTTTTATGTGTTATGCTCTCATATTGTTTATTTTCTATGTTTTAGAATTCATATGCAGGTAATTTATGTACGGGGTAAAAACATACATTTGGTATCAGAGTTGTTTTGGCTTCAAGGGGATGCCTTTGTTGCTGAGGGGTTTCGCTCGAGCCTGTGGTAGACCCTGTTCAGTGGGAGATCTGCGAGATCGATTCTAGTGGTGAAAGAAGATGGTGAGTAGCGGAAATATAGAGATTGTGAAGTTCAATGGTCAGAGTTTTGAGTTGTGGAAACTCAAGATGGAGGATCTGTTAGTGGATAAAGATCAGTGGATCGCAGTAGATCCGGGTACTAAACCAACGGGAGTGACCGATGAAGAATGGAAGAAG
>APFE030444870.1:134995-169512 GCA_000404065.3 Pinus taeda | reverse complement strand
AAGTATGGGGTTAGTACAGGGAGATATAAGGATAGACTGTGATAGCCAAAGTGCAATTTTCTTGGCAAAGAACCCTACATATCATTCAAAGACAAAGCACATTGATGTTCAGTATCACTTTGTAAGGGATATCATAGAAGACAAAAAGGTGTTGCTAGTAAAGGTGTACACTTTGAAGAATATTGCAGATGCAATGACAAAATATCTGAGCTCTGAGAAGTTCTCTTGGTATAGAGAAACAATGGGCGTTGCAGGGTTGGATAAATGACTAAGGTCTCTTCTGGCCCCATGTGGAAAGAAAATAACAAGTGGAATAAATGTTGGGTTATGTTATATTCTTTCCACGACTAGCCCACGTAGTTAACCGGGGGGTTAGAGGGGCGGTGGAGCCCCCCCTTTGTTGCAGATTGTGTAGCGGGGGGGTCACAGGGGGTTTGAGGGGTGCAGGTAACCCCACTCTTTGGACCCTATATTAGGTTGGGCAGACCTACCTATGGTTTTGTGCATGATTTTCACACATGGTTTTGGACGTGATGGTTATCGGTCCATGGTTTTGGATGCAATGGTTTTCGATCCATGGTATTGGATGCTTCGGCATGTATAAATATGTATTATAACATTGAAAGGAACATGATGAAAAAAATCAAGCTGGTAGTCCTGGTTTTGGGATCTAGGGGAAAATCTTTGTGTATATGTGTTTTATGTGTTATGCTCTCGAATTGTTTATTTTCTATGTTTTAGAATTCTTATGTAGGTAATTTTTGGACGGGGTTAAAAACTACATATAGCTGCTCTACAACACTTCTGTGTGCATTCAAATTTTATATAGTCATAGGATGAGCCATATGAATTCTAGGTGCTTTTACATTATCTCTCTTCAATGGTATCCACTCTTGAAGCTAACTTGGGCATGCATAAATTGGAGGGCATGCCATAAATCATATCATTTATGTTTCCATTAATAACTAAATGCTTTCCACTTAAAAAAGAACTCATAAAGAGAACTGTAAAATAAAGAAAGATGCAAGATACTAAGTTTGAGGATTTAGATGAAATTCATATCAAAGTAGTTCATCATAACGGACAAAAGCTTTCCAATCCTTCAATATCATTACTTTCATTGAAAACCAAACACCTCGAAGACTCTCTTCATCAGAGACAACCTAGAAAGATTTTAATGATTCAACATGATTTTGAGAACGAAACAAGGCATTTAGGTCGTTAATAAAAATTTAATTCCCAATCAGTGTTTTCTCTTCGCAACGATAGAGGAAATGCTCAAGGATATTGCAATGCTAAAGAAATTATTAGAGAAGTGAAAAGACCCTTGCTAGATCACCAACCTCCACAAGAAAACCCTCCTTGATGTCATTAGCCTTTGAAGCAAATGGCTCCCTGTGATTTTTAGAACTAGGTTTAGTTTCAAGAGTTACTATTTCCCCCCTTGCGATTGTCTCTGTAACATAAATAGGTACAAAAAGTTGGGTTGTACCAAGATCTTGATTCTCCTTATGAACTTCGACATCCTTTTTTATCAAGATATCATATTATGAATGATCTAGTATCTATGTGACATCCTTCTCCACATTCTTAACAATTCTATTGCAGGACCCTTCATGCCTTCTTTTGTATTCCTTGAGGTTTCATTCTTAAACACATCTCTCTTATCCTTTGATTTGTTGGATGTGGAGCATGATTGTTCAAAGGTCTTTGTTTCAGCCAGATGTATACCCTAGGAAGTTTGTACAGCCCTCCACGCAGGGGGGTGTGGGGAGGACTTGTCCCCCCCGCGGGGGTCCGGGGGGACTGATCCCCCCCGGCTGGGGGGTCTGAGGGCCAGCGGTCCCCCGATGGGGGTTCAGGGGCAGCGCCCCCGAAGCTAAAAACAGATGTAAAATTGCCTTGTAAAAGTATAGTAATTTCTAGTCAATCTAGGTTGTTCATTAGGCGGATGATCTGATGGTAGAACTTATGTTTAGTTTAGGGTTTTTTGCCCTAGAAGGCAACCCCTCTCTTCATATGAGGGCATTGTATTGAGGCTATGTAATAGATGTGTATTCTCCAAGCGAGAAACAAAGAGGTGAGACCGTGAGAGAAAACGGAGGATATTACAGCAGATCTGTTGTAGGTTGTCTCTCTTCATTTTGTTGGATAATAGAAAGGAAGGATTGGCTGTTTGGGGTGGACATAGCCCAAACTGGGTGAACCACATATATCTGTGTCTCTCTTGTTTTATGCATTTTCTGTGTTCATATTTCTGCAATATTTTATGTGTTCCATTGCTCTGTATTATATAATTTTCAAACACGATTTGTAATATTTAACAATATTTTCATTTTTAATAACAATTTGCTAAGTTGATGTTTCATTGTGAACATTATCATCTTTTTTAATATTTGCTTCTTGGTTCATTAGCTTCCAATAAGCCTCTAGACCAGCTTCCAGTAAAACATTCAATGGTAATTGAACAAGATCACCCATGGACACAAAAACTCATGCTTGAGATACATCTTGAGCAGATAGTTAAACTGCCCTCACAACTACATCCAAATTCTTTACCCTCTTTGTAGAAGCAGAAGAAACTTCAACCCTATTTTTGTCATCTTCCCTAGCAATTACAATGATTGAATTGGAATGGCCCTGGCTGCCTTCAAGAAATCCAACTTCACTAGAGAAAATAGAATCATGTTTATCATTAGAAGTTAGAGCCTCCATTTCCATGTGCTTTGCTTGTAAGTTGTCAAGTAGCATCAGATGAAATATTTGTTGCTACTGTTGTAGCCTTAGAAACTGATGTACTAGTAGTTGTTGCCACAGCTGTAAAAGCACCTAACTACAATAGCTGCAATAGAAGAAGCATCTTCAACATTCAATTTCATCTATTATATATGAATTCTTGTTTCCTTTGGAAATATAATTCTTTGTCCAGTTTCTCCTCTACTTATTAACTAGAAATGAGAAATAGAAGGTGTACCTGGGATGCTAGTACCTTGTGTAATGACAACATGTAAGTAGTTGAGACAATCGTTAATGACCCAAGCTTAGATACTGGTGTGGGTTTAGTAGGGTGTTTGGGAGCAATTCATGATCCAAAATGGATCTTGGATAAACCTCTAAGTCTAAAAGACTTCGTATAAGAGGTAAAAGGTGCTAAATGGCACAAATTGTTTGTAAATCAGAGGAAAATGAAAGTCAAGGGATGCTCCTGGAAATAGTCCCATTGCATAGATCTCTTCAATCTGAATCTACTACAATTTGAATGGGCTAAAATGGACTTCGAATGAAGAATTTATTGCAAAAAGAAGATTGCCCATTATCCTTAGAAAAGGAGGAAATTCCTTATAAATGACACTTAAGGGAAAATGTGTTTTTAAACATAAAATCCCTTAGAGTTCCATCGCATCGCATTCCTTTATCGTATCGCAATAAACTAAGGGGGAGGACTTAAAACAGGCGCAAAGGCTTTCGGTGGATCCAATAGATTTATGAATAAAACAAGTGAACCTTTTGAGTTCCGAAAGGAAGGCAGTAAATGGTATTTCAAGCAGGCTTCAAGTAGTAAGCGGTATTGGATGGGCTCCGCCTGATTCCATACATTGGTTGACACATGGCATGGTGCAGGATAGAGAAAACTACTTTTTTGGGCGGGTAATCTCCGCACAAGTAGGCCACCAGAAAATGCTACCAATCGTTGGATTGGAGATCGCAGGATCAACGACAAAGATTAAGACGACTATTTGCCATTTCGAGTTCAGTGCGAGCCGTCGGATTAAAAGACAGATCAATAGTTGTGATTGAATCAACGATTGCTAATCGGGAAGGTTGAAGGACCAAGACCCATGACCATGCGACCGTCAATAAGCGATATTGCGATATGAAAATGTTCCAATGGGCCAATCAGCGATATGGCAATCAGCAATTGGCGAACCCCTGATACCAGGGCCAATGCACATTGCGATTGCAACTTGCGATATGTCGATAAAAGGCGGACCCAATAAGAATTATGGATGCTATTTCATAATATTTGAAATCCAGAATTTTGGGTTTTCTTTGTATTTCCCGTGTATTGGGTTTTTTGGCCATATGCCTATGTGATTGTTATTTGTGATAGAATGGCAGAATTGATGGGTTTATAGATTCTATTCTATATTATTTAAAGTCCGGACTAAAGGCCCATGATGTGTTTTGCATGTGTTTTCCTGTGTATTTCCATTATTTGGCTATTTCGGCCAGAGGAAGGAAAAACGATCAAGTTTCCCACTGCCGACAGTTCCTTTCCATTGTAAACGGATTCTTGTCATGAAACAGTTGGGTTTTCCATGATGGAGGGTTGTAACCGATGTGTTACAAATACACATAGAGCACAAATGCTGAAGCTGGTTGAGAATGCGCACAGAGGCTGAGAGATAACACAGAGAGCAGAATTGATAGAGGGTCGCTTGGAGGTCGTGTGAACCCAGAAGCTCGTGAGAGCTAGAGCCAAGAGCTAGAGCTAGAGCTAGAGCTAGAAAGCTCACAGTAGACTTCTAAGAGCCATGGAGCTATAATGAAGCTGCAGAACAGCAAAGAGATCAATGATCTAGTTGTTGCTGGTGTCCAAAGTGTGCTAAAGACAGAAGAAGGCATTCCAGAGACAGCGAGAGAATTATGAGGGATTTAGAGAAGCCAGAAGCTCAAGAAGCTCAGAGCACTAACTAAAGGAGTCAATTCCATAGAAGCCTAGATCTGTCTTCAGAGTGAGGACAGCCAGTGGGATAAGATGGTATTCTAAACCCATAGGTTCAGTTGTAAACCAATGGCGTTGAGCGTGGAGCTTGTAAAAGAAAGATTACCATAATCCCAAAGAGCCTAGTCAAGTTGATTAGAGCTCAAGGAGACGTAGCCCAAGATATCAAGGTGAACTCCATATTATATTGTTGTCTCATGTGTTTGCTTACTTGCTACATTGTATTTATTGTTATGAGTGTTTTACATCAGCATAAGAAAATGAACTTAAGGCATTTGGTCAGTTAAAAACAAACACAAGTATACACCTCTTTCAAGCACTTTTAATTCTGCAATTGGTTAATCATAAGCTATATCTTGGAAATTAATAAGCTTTGGAGTGGTAGAGGTTCTTGTATGCTAACGGGAAGCCTTTAGTGCCTCATTTTCAAATCAGGTGGTATCAGAGCTTAAGTTTGATTAACACCACCTTCAAAGAAGGTGATATCAAAGCTGATTATACCAGAGCAGGTGATATCAAATCAGAATGCTTGTTTGACTTGAAAGGTGTTCAAACAGTAGCAAGGATTTTTCTGTTTGATTGTTTGTAAATTGACTGTGTGTGAGTTTGCAGAGATGTAGGGAAAGCTATTGATAGCTCATTCCAGGAGAGGACAAAAGGGAAGAAGGGCTAAAGGCATTCTTCTTGTCCCAAAGGACCTCAAGGCAATCCTTGAAGCACAAGAGGTTTGTTGCAAAAAGTTGCTGAATAAGCTCTTTATTAATATTATTTGAATTTCTTTTGTTCATTGGCGTAATGACAACTTCTACAAGTCAGTCCTAAAAATATTCTTTCTTCACAAGATTCTTTGATGAAGACATGAATCAAGAATTGTTCATCATGATGGACAAGGTGAGAGAAATGTATGAGGATGGAAGGAAGAGAAACATACTTATAGAGCAGTTGAATTTTGTGGAGGAAGAGAAGAAGTTGCTTTCTGACAAATTGCAGGAAATGGAGAGGTAACTTCATATTGCAAATATGAACCTGAAAAGGATGCATGAGTTGGAGACACAACTATTTGTTGCCAAAGAAGCCTTAGTCAAGTATCAACTTGAAGAAGAGGTAAGCAATTCCTGTTTGTCTTCAAATTCTTCTAAGAATGCTTATATTGGTCCTTTTGAAAAACATACCAAAGGCATAAGTTCCAAGTTAATGTCCAAGATGGGCTATGAAGGAAAAGGCTTGGGTAAACATGCATAGGGTATTGTTGATAATAGTTGAGGGAAGGCCTAAGTATTTGGGTCTTGGCTATGGACAATCCTGTGGAGAAAGTTCCAAAGCTACCATGAAGGCCATTGAAACAGCTCCAAGAAGGAGTTTCATTACAGGTCTTCTACCTCAAGAGTGTGAAGATTGTATTCATGAAGAATGCAAAAGCTTGAAACATCATTTGCAGGATGCAGGTGTTCATAAGCATGCACTTGAACCAGAGAGTTGTGGAAACTCTAACAACCTTGAAGAGATTGGCGATGTTCCAAAGGGAGCCACTTCTTCATTTGATTCACCTCCTCATGAAGGCAATAAAGATGAAAGAGAAAGGTATAAATCTTGTTCTAAACACATTCCTTTTGATTATGTTCAGCATGATAAATTTCCATGTAAGCATTGGAAAAGCATTGCATGTTCCTTTTGTGGTTTGGATAACCATAATGTTTCTAGATGTTGGAAGAGAATGGCCACATACAGGAAACTTTTGAAGGAAAGGAAGCAAGAGGCCAAAGGTGCATTGGACAAGGAAAACATGTTGTCAAGAAGATGCACATGTGTTGCACTTACTACCATAAGCAAGGACATGTTGCTACAAAATGTTGGACTCTAAATCCAACAATGCTTCCACGAAACTTGAAGAAAGTGGAAAGAGAAAATGGCAGAAACGGAAAGGAAGATTCCATGATCGATGTGTTTCAAGATTATTCACATGTTGATGTTGATGTGCAGATAAAGGTAGCACCTTTGAAATGGATTGGTAAGAAATGGTTAGAGTTCTTATCCAATTAAGATTGCATGTCTATTGATGCATCCATTTTCATTTCTTTGTTAATGAGATGCAAGTTGCAGGTTTTTACCAAGAAGGTGAATGGAAAAGTTCATTAGGAGACACACTTTGTTGCTGCAACATTATGTTCATTTCATCTTCGAAAGTACAGTGTCCTTAAGCGAATGTTGAAGGATGAAATGCATGCATGAGAATGATGTGCATGAACACAGGGATGTTGATGATTTCCTTGTATTTGAACATGTATGTGTAATTAACTTGCAGGGTTGCTTTGTTGTAAGCATGCATGTAATGTTGACTTGGGAAAATTTGATTTGGTCTCCAAGATGGAGATAATGATGGAGTGTTTCATCTTTTGAAAAGAATCCTTGAGATCTTTTCTACATGCTTGACTTGAAGGGTCAATTGTTTTAAAGGCATGTTTTATTGGCTTGTTATCTAGTCAATCATTTGTATGTAGATGTAAAGACATGGAGGTGTTCACAAGATGTGAAATTTATTTCTTTTGTTGAAGCAAGAGTTTAGACCATCCAGTTGTTCTCTGTAATCATGTTGTTGTTAACAGTTGTTGTTGATAGTATGTCAAACAGGTACAAGTGAAAATTTTGTGAAGCAGATGTAAATTCACATTTGTTTGAGCCACCTTGGATCAATGATCAAGGAAGAGAAATTCAAACTACCTTTTGTAACCTTCTCAGCAAGAGTTCTGCATGAAGTCAAGGAGGAAAACAGTTCTTCCCAAGAGGACCAACACATCCAAGAAGGAGAGTGGTCAAAGGCTTTAGTTCAGAGGCACTATGCAACGCAAGTATATGGATGCTGAAAGAAGAGGTTGTTTTTACTCTCATTTACTATTCAGATCAGTATATCAGTCTTTTGGAGACAAAAGCTTTTTAGTGGGAAGGCATGATCCAAAATGGATCTTGGATAAACCTCTAAGTCTAAAAGACTTCATATAAGAGTTAAAAGGTGCTAAATGGCACAAATCGTTTGTAAATCAGAGGAAAATGAAAGTCAAGGGATGCTCTTGGAAATAGTCCCATTGCATAGATCTCTTCAATCTAAATCTACTGCAATTTGAATAGGCTAAAATGGACTTCGGATGAAGAAGTTATCGCAAAAAGAAGATTGCCCATTATCCTTAGAAAATGAGCTAATTTCTTATAAATAGACTTAAGGGAAAATGTGTTTTTAAACATAAATCCCTAAGAGTTTATCGCATCACAATAAACTAAGGGAGAGGACCTAAAACAGGTGCAAAGGCTTTCAGCGGACCCAACGGATTTATGAATAAAACAAGCGAACCTTTTGAGTTCTAAATGAAAGGTAGTAAATGGTATTTCGGGCAGGCTTCAAGCAATAAGCGGTATTGGATGAGCTTCACCAAATTCCATACATTGGCTGACACGTCGCATGATGCAGGAGAGAGAAAAATTCTTTTTCGAGCGGGTAATCTCTGCACAAGTAGGCCACCCGAAAATGCTGCCAACCGTTGGATTGGAGATCGCAGGATCAAGAGCAGAGATTAAGCGAACTGTTTGTTGTTTCGGGTTCCATGCAAACTGTCGGATTAAAATACAGATCAATGGTTGTGATTGAATCAATGATCACTAATCGGGAAGGTTAAAGGACCAAGACCCGTGACCATGTGACTGGCGATAAGCGATATTGCGATATGTCGATGTTCCGATGGGCCGATCGGCGATATCGGCGATCAGCGATTGATGAACCCCCAATACCAGGACCAATGAACATTGCGATTACGACTTGCGATATGCCGATAAAAGGCAAACCTGATAAGAATTATGGACATGATTTCATAATATTTGAAATCCAAAATTTCGGGTTTTCTTTGTACTTCTCGTGTATTGGGTTTTTTGGCCATACACCTATGCGATTGTGATTTGCGATAGAATGGCAGACCTGATGGGCTTATATATGTGATTCTATATTATTTGAAGTCCAAGCTAAAGGCCCATGATGTGTTTTACGTGTGTTTTCCTGTGTATTTCCGTTATTTGGCTATTTCGGCTAAAGGAAGGCAAAACGATCGGGTTTACCACACTGACGGTTCCTTCCCATTGTAAATGGATTATTGTGGTGAAATAGTCAAGTTTTCCATGATGGAGGGTTGTAACCGATGTGTTACAAATACATAGAGAGCACAAATGTTGAAGCTGGCTGAGAATGCGCGTAGAGACTGAGAGATAACACAGAGAGCAGAATTGACAGAGGGTTGCTTGGAAGTGGAGTGAACCCAGAAGCTCGTGAGAGCTAGAGCCAAGAGCTAAAGCTAGAGCTAGAGCCAAAGAGCTCATAACAGACTTCTAAGAGCCATGGACCTGTAATGAAGCTGCAGAATAGAAAAGAGATCAAATGATCAAGTTGTTGCTGGTGTCCAGAGTGTGTTGAAGACAGAAGAAGAAGTTCTAGAGACAATACATAATTCTGAGGCGGTCAGAGAAGCCAAAAGCTCAATAAGCTTAGAGCACTGACTGAAGGATTCAAGTCCAGAGAAGCCTAAATCAGTCTGCAGAGTGAGGATAGCCAGCGGGATAAGATGGTATTCTAAAACCATAGGTTTAGTTGTAAACCAATGGATTTGAGCGTGGAGCTTGTAAAAGAAAGATTACCATAATCCCAAAGAGCCTAGTCGAGTTGATTAGAGCTCAAGGAGATATAACCCAAGATATCAGGGTGAACTCCATATTGTATTGTTGTCTCATGTGTTTTCTTACTTGTTACATTGTATTTACTGTTATGTGTGTTTTACATCAGCATAAGCAAATGAACTTAACGCATTTGGTCAATTAAAAACAAACACAAGTATACACCTTTTTCAAGCACTTTTAATTCCGCAATTGGTTAATCATAAGCTAGATCTTGGAAATTAATAAGCTTTGGCATGGGAGAGGTTTTTATAAGCTGACAAGAAGCCTTTAGTGCCCCATTTTCAGATCAATGCATGTCACTTGCAAGAAACCAATTCAAACAATTTCTTCTGAAACACTTTTATTTTTCCTCTTTCTATGATTTTTCTCCTTGCTTGACTGTCTACCAACTACCAAACTTATTTTTGGAACATTTGTACCAATATTGGTACCAGTTTTAACTATAGTAGACCCCACCATACTCGGGAAATGAGGAACAACACGTGTAGTTAGTGTATATGGTATAGAAGGTGATACAAAATTCCTCTGGTTATTAAGTTCATCATGAGTTTCTTCTTGAATTGCAAGACTAGAAATCTATAAGCTAAACTCTATTAGTGGTCCTTCACCATACTCGAGAAATGAGGAACAACACGTGTAGTTAGTGTATATGGTATAGAAGGTGATAGAAAATTCCTCTGGTTATTAAGTTCATCGTGAGTTCCTTCTTGAATTGCAAGACTAGAAATCTGTAAGCTAAACTCTATTAGTGGTCCTTGAGGGGGAACCACCCATGGCCCAAGGAAAGGTAAGTGAAGCATCCAAGGAGCATCACTTCTTAGTGTAGTGTAGTGTCCAAGTTGTACATATTTATATAGATTGCTGGCTTAAGGGGGCATGACCCAGGTTCAGAGTTGTTTGCGCCAACCAAAAAAACCCTAACTGCTGGCCCTTTTAAAAACAACCTGCATAGCGTAGACTTCAGTCTCACTCGAAGAAATATTGGGGGATGCTAGAACCAAGTTTTTGCATCTAGAGACAGTGTGATAAGTGTTCTTAAGCTTGACTCACTCAGATTTTCCTTCATGCAAACCAATATCCTTCTATTGCTTGATACTGTAACTCTAGGAAAACGGCTTGCAGAGCTTCATGAAGGTCTGCGATAAGTCTCTACAGACCTTAAAGAAGCAAACCATCTACTTTCGTGTACTAATTAATAACCCCAGATCTTCCTTCGCGCAGATCTACTTAATTCATCAGAAATCATAACAGAATTAACCCTTAACTTTGCGAAAACAGATAATTACTTAAGTCATTCATAAATATGATAGATTCAGTAAATTCATGCAAAATTTATACATTATTCCACAAAAAACATATTATTGAGCGATAGAACATAACATAAATAGAATTAACAATAATACTTAGATGCAAGATATTTCTTCAGAATCAGTCTTTATTCAGTTCCAGCATTCAATTTACAGACTTCTCTGCCCTGTGAACTTAGCTACAGGGATTCACGCACCCAGCTACGGTCTTACCAAGGCCTCCTATGCACTCAGCTATAGTAGCCTTCCCCTTTTGCCTAAGTAGAGGAAGAAGATCCTTCATGCCTTAGCACTTGCCCAAAATAGTCCCTATCTTGACTTCTCTTCATTACTAACTTCCTCTTCTAGACTCGCTATGACTCAAATATATAGAATTTCCAATACAATACCATGGCCTGTGGGCCATGGCTATGTCTCAAAACTGACCTATTACTTACCCAAACAAGGGACTAAAACCCCTTTGACTCTATCTAGTTGTGCGCTCCGCATCCATATTTCGTGGAGACTTTACATTCTTTACAAAAAATTTACAAAATTGGGTTAAACTAACCCTAGGGACCCTATCCCAATAGGCCCCCAAAAAAAATATGGTGACTCGTCCTCGAGTCACTCGGCTGGCTCCTCGATCTTGCTGTGGAGGCCACCTAGTTCAACCCATAAAGCTATTATGTTAGCAACACTCTGCATCACGGCCTGGTGCACTTCTTCAACCAATTTTTCTGTCATCGCACCTTCCACTGCTAGGTGCTTTTTTCTCTTTGTTTTTTGTAGTACCTTTAACTTTTCCTGAAGCCAGAGAGTAAGATGGAAAGCTTCCTATATCCATGGTTGTAATCTGGCCTGTAGAAGAGCCTCTTTCCTCTATAGTTCTTCCGTATGTGATTGCAGTGGGTTGCCTTCCTGTAATTTCATGAAGCATTTTGTTGGCACCAAAGTGCACGCGGCTGCTCAAAATTCATCATGCTTGCATTATGTCTCCCTGACATCTATGTTCAGAATCTGCAAGTTTAGTTCCTCCTGCAAGTTCTTCCACAACTCTATGGTTTGGTAAAGCATCATTGCACAGTCTGTGACTACAATATCCAATGTACCCATATTTTCTCTAATTGTTGCTTCGCATTGTTCCCGAACCTATGGCGGAGTGGTGGGCTGCAACTTCAGCTGCAACTCTCAGATCTTGATCTGGAAATCAAACATTACTCTATCGATCTCATTCTTCGACGTGCAAACTGTAGTAGCCAATTTTCTGACCTCTGTTGTAGCTGTGGCATCTTTTGGGATGTTCAACTTTGGCACTGTCTTACATGCCTTCTCTATTGTTATCTCCAGGATATGACTTCGTGTATGCAATTCCTCCTTTTCCTTCAGAGCTTGAGCTTTCTCCGCAAATATCTGTTCATTATTCACCTTGAACTCACTGATGATTGCAAGGGCGCGCTACTCTCTGATCCTTAACTCATCTAAAACCCCCGGATGCAACGCATGGATAGTATGAAGTGACAGTGCGGCCAAGTTGACTCCCATTTCCTTCATTGTACCTAATACAGTGCGATCCTCATCTAGCTCCATGTGAACAGACCCTTATGTTAAAGGTGTGACTCTGAGTTCCAGAGTTTGTTCCAGCTCTGCTACTGTCCTGCTCCCTGCGCCAAGCTCACTTGCACCTTGCTCGCTTGCCCAACGCTCGCCTGAATCCTGCTAGTCTGGATCTGCAACTCATGCAGATCCTTCTGGACACTCCCCAACATGTGCATATTTTGTTGTTCAAACTACTACCACAACTCTGTTGTTGTGTCTCTGACCTTGTCACTGATTTCATCAAGATCCCATTCTATAACAACCATCAGGTCGATGCGCATCTACTTGTCTGATTTATATTTCTTTCATGGCCCAACATTTGTCTCCTTTCAATGTTTCTTCAAAGTGAAGGGAGTGTTATGCTTCTCTCCACCGCCTCCTTCCTGACCTGATAGTTCCTTCTCATTTGTATGCTTGGAAGATGATTCTTTGACTTCCTTTATACCAATACACTCTGCCTTGGCACGCTCCTTCGTAGCATGATCTTTTTGCTCATTTGCCTTAGCAACAACTTCTTTCTCCTTTTCCTCATCCAGAGTGAATGTTGCTTTTTGTGTTGCCTCTTTACGCTTCTATGCAATGGTTGACTGTGCAGAAGAGCTCTCAATGCCCTTGCTAGTACCTACATCAAGGTCTGTCGGTTCGCACCACTCCGCTGGCCAACTCCCCACAATCTCCTGTACATCTATCGCTGAGAGTAAGTATGGAAGCTTGTGCCATGTGATCTTAGGGTCCTTCCACACCCTAATTGATACATTGTGGAAATCGACCTTGAACTCTGCGAAGGCCTTGAGTTGCTCATACAGAATCGGGGATAGTCATGGTCACTAACTGATGATTGTCCTAAGATCCATCTCCATCAATATCTAGAAAATTTTTAATTCTTTGATCCTCTCCGGATCCTTTGTTGCCAACAATGAAGCAAACTTCGCTACCTCTAGTAAGTCTTCTGCCTACGAGGGAGACTGAATGTCCTCCAGAAATCTCCATGCTACTAAGACTATTGACAGTAGAAGTGACGCATAATGGAAGGGCTTGTTGTCCTCCTGAGCTTCGTAATACTTCGCAAGGAACTCCTTGCACAAATACTTCGACCAGTTGTATTGTACTCCCTTGGCACATTGGGTGGCCAATGACACTGCAGGTGCTACAACCTTGTCCGCGTGGCATTTCCTCATGATTTTTCCTGCAACTATTTGGGCAACGAGTTACACCGCCTGGTCTTGAATGGAGCGGATAGAATATTCATGGGACTTATTTACAAGACCAAAACCAGCTTTCATCTTGTCTACTAACTCCTTTTCTCCACTTTTCCCTCCAAACTCCTTGGCAGGGCTCGCTCCCTTGTAAAGCATCTTTGTTATCCGATGAATTAACATAATTGTGATCGAGATGGGCACCCCAAGCTATAGGCACCCATCATGCACCAGTGCAAGGAGATGGCGCACACACATCATGTTGATTATTGACATATGAAAATGCATTATGCAGAGCATGTGCAACAACCTAGCCTGCTCAACACCTCTGACCCACTTCATGGGTTCCAACCACGTAACTCCATTCTCTTCATAATAGATCTTCTTCATGTACTTGATATTAGTCAAATTTGGGAATATCTCATGGTCTGCAATATCCTATTCCTGCATCGTTAGCACTGGAATGCGCACTAAGGTTGTGCCTTCAAATTCCACATGTTCTGGCAGCAGGGTTGTTGAGACTATAAACTTCCTAGAATCAAGGTCTTTCATAACTTTGGCCTTCCCTTTCCATGGAGGGATATACTCTGAGAGCCATGTGATGGGCTCAACATCCTCAACATCCAATTCCTCCACTCTTTGGAATTCCTCTTCCTCCAAGTCCACAAGTTTCTCCGGTTGCTTACCCTTCTTCTCCTTCTGTCGAACCTCTAGATTCTTCCTCAATGACTATTTCACCGGCATAGCTTTCTTTTGCTTCTCCTTTGCTACTAATTTCTTCAGCCTAGGTGACCTCGACGCTGTAGGAACAGTGGTTGTAGTTTCCATTCTTGATATCTCATGGACTGCCACGTTAGAGATAATAGCTTTAGAACTCATAGCTTATGCGGGGATTCTGGAAGTCATTCGCTCTAAGAACAGTTCACGCGCTGTTGTGGACAAATTTTCGAATGAGGATCATGACACAAGTTCTTCCCAATCTTTTCTCTTCATAAACTGAAAGAAGCAAGGCTCAAAAACAATTATCATAATGCAAAGTGTTCTTCGATGGACCAACATGCTTAATTTATAGAAGGTTTTGAATTCAAATTCGACCATTCTCTCCAATTTCTTATCATAAACGCGTCTTTGGTGGTAGATCTTCAAATATTTTCACCATAAATGGCACCTACCTACTTCTCTTAACGAAATTTTTTCCATCAAATCCTAAATATTAACTCCAATGACTACTTTTGGACCCATCTGCACGAAACCATTCTCCATGGCGCAGCTCATCCATCGCATCTTCACCTGTCATAGTCCTGGCTTCCATCGCGTAGCCTCCCTACCATGTTTTTCACCTCACTAAGCAGCATAGTTTATAGTCCCACAATCCCTTACAGCTTCCTGGATTACTAAGATTGTCCTACTTCCATATAGTCATTGCGTAGAGGCGGGATCCCATGCGTACAACTTCAGCCTACTTTCGTTCACTTTCCCAGGAAATGGTTCTCCATTCAACTTTGTGAGTTGAACTACACCACCATGATCTCCTTAAAAACATATGGCCCCAAACAGTGCATTTGAAATTTCCCTGGAAATTTGGTGAACTCGTTGTCATATAGCAGCACTAAATCAGCTATTTTAAAAATGTGCAACTAAATATGCCTATCGTGATAGGATTTCTTGCATTCCTTTTGCACTTGCTGGTGAAATACTACAAGGAAGCAGTCCTCTTCAAACTCCATGATCAACATGAACCGCTCCTCCAAGGTCTCATGATCTGCCAACTCTGTCAAAGCTGCAATATGTAAACTTGGCACAATATACTCCATAGGCATTATTGCTTCAATTCCATAGACCAACCTGAATGGTGTTTGGCGTGTCAACTCCTTGCAGATCATCCTATATGCCCATAACACTGTTGGGATGCGCATATCCCAGTCACTCCTCTGAGCATTGTAGACCTTCATGAATGCATTCTCCAAAATTTTGTTAAAAGCCTCCACTGTTCCATTCACCCGTGGGTGATAGGGCGTGCTCTTCTAATGATACACCTAGAATTCTTCAAGCATCATGCTGACCATTTCAATCAAGAAACGTGTACCCCTATCACTCATCCATATCTTAGGGCATCCAAACCATGTTAAGACATATTCAAACAAAAAATTTCCGTTGTCGCAGCTCTATAATTCTTCACTCGATGATATTCTGCTCATCTAGTTAAATACTTTGTTGTAGTAATGATATACCGCATGCCTGTCTTCTTTCCTGGTGGTTGTATTGGACCTATGAAATCAATGGCCCATTTATAAACTACCTACAACTAAACCTGAGGATTTAAAGGTCATTCATCCCTTGGCGAAGGCCTCCCCATCCTTTGGCAACCATCGCACGCCTTGTTGTATGCCTTAGAATCCTTGTGTAATGTTGGCCACCATAACCTAGTGTGCAAAATCTTCTGTGTGGTTGCTTTTCCTGCATAGTGACCTCCTGCCACTCCTCCATGTGCTTCAGCAAGGATGCTAGCACATTCAAACTCAGAAACATACCTTCATAGTATCTCATCCATTCCAATTTTATAAAAATGACCTGCAATGACTGAAAAATCTGCAGCGCAGACTACTAACTCTTTCTTCTGTTGGATAGAATAGTCTTCCGGAGTTGTTCCTATGGTTAAAAATTGAATTATATCGGCAAAATGATCATCCGTGACGCACACCGCAAAGAGTTGCACATCCGACAATCCTTCCTCCAAATTATTTTCTTCTTCACCCATTTCAATCCTTGACAGATGGTCTAGTACTGCATTCAGCCGTCCATGCTTTACAATAACTTCAAAGTAATATACCTGAAATAGTAGTAACCATCGGCATATATTCCCCCCCAACAAAGGCTTATTGACTAGGTGCTTCTGCGCGAAGTGATTTGTATACATTTTAAAGTGTCCACCCAACAAATAATGTCTAAACTTTTGCATCGTGTGGACCATCGCTAGCCCTTCGCTCTCTGTAGTGGAGTAATTCTTCTTAGCTTTTGATAACTTTCTTCTTGCGAAGGCTATCAAATGATCAATCTCTCCTTCACCTTCCTATGTTAATATTGTGCCCAGCGCAACCCAAGAGGTATCTACATGCACATGGAACTCCTTCTTCCAGTATGGAAACACCAAAATAGGCACAGTTACTAGCTTTTCTTTCAAGACATCTAAACTTCACTGACAGTCTCCATCCCAACAAGACATTTCATATTTCTTCAATAGTTTCTCCATCGACGTGGTTATCTAGGTATACACCTTGATAAAATTCCTGTAATACCCAGTGTGCCCCAATGTCACACGCAGTTTTTTCACATTCCTAGGAGCTTCCAAATTCACAATTACAACAATCTTTGTAGGGTCCACCATCAATCCCTGCTTACATATAACATGACCGAGCAAGATTCCAAAGGGCACATAGAATATGCACTACTTTAAGTTCAGCGCGGTCTGATACCTTCAACATGTATCCATAATAATGTGTAGAGTAGCAACATGGCACTTCACTAATCCAAACACAGTCCAATCGTCAAAATAAGCCTCCAAGAATTTATTAGTAAACTCTTTGAACACCACGATCATAGCCCAGGAAAATATTGCAGGCATGTTCTTCAATCTGAATGGCATAAATGTATATTGAAAGAAACCCCATGTCGTCGTAAAGGTTGTCCTACTTCGATCTTTCAGTGCGATCTTTATTTGATGATATCCTGAAAAACCATCAGTAAACAAATACGCCTCCTATCCGCCAACATTTTCTAACACTTCCTCAGTAAATGGTGTTGGGAACGAATCATGCACACATGCATCATTCAACTTTCTTAGATCTATGCATATATGAATTTTGCATTTCTGTTTTTTCTCTTGGACCACCAATGGGCTTATATAATATGATTCCTCTACTAGTTTAATAATACCAGCATCCAACATCTTATCCAGTTCTTGGCGCACCTTCTCTTTATATTTTGGATTTAGTCGATACAGGCTCTCCATAAGAGGCTTCAAATTCGGTTTCAACATAATCTTCATAACACCTAAATCTTCGATGATCCCTTTCAAATCTTACAACTTCATTGGGAATAAATCCTAGTACTCGCGTAGCAGCTCAGCTACCTTATCAACTGTATCATCATCCCAATAGTCTCCTATCTTCACACTTAGGTTCTGCTTTAGATCCAATTTTTACTTGTCGAGTTTTCAAAGGTTCAGATATATTTGGGTTCACCACCTTCGGTCCATCAACTTCATGTTGTCCTTCGGTATTTGGAATGGTAATCTTCCATGGATCTTCTTCATCTTCTTCAGAAGTCACATTGTAACATTCCAACGCATATCATAGTTGCGTACTCCAATCCAGCTGAGACCATTCTACTAGTTCCTTCAGCTTTCTGAATATAGCAACTTTTATCTCCTAGAGTGCCTCATCAATGCTCTCAAACCCATCCTCAAAGTTGAAAGTTAATAGAAAACTTTCCCTTAAAATATCCCATTCAGTTGTCCCATGGAAAAGATTTGTCTCCAAATACCAGTTCATTGGGATTGTATCTATGGTATGGCAAAAAATGTGCACCCATTCTGGTTGTGGTTCTATTCCCCAGGCCTTATCCCATCATGCCAAATGATTGTGTGGATCATCCTTTCCACTGTATTTTTCTGTCATTCACGTATCAGCATATGCAAACCGTAATTTCATCATCCTTTAATATTCCTTCCATCCAGCAAAGTTTTCCTTGTGCGTATCCCACCAATGTGCATGTGTAGCACACAACGCTAATTCCAGTGCCTAGAAGCAATGTTCTTCCGATACTTCCCTTTCAGATTCATCTAGAAACAAATCCACATCAATCAAACCATCAAAATGCAAAATATTTGTTACCTTAGTCGAGACACACCGCAATGAATTGGTCATCATATTACAATGGAGCGTAGATACTTCATGTAGCCGATTCTACCAGTGTTCCAGTTCTTCATTTGAATCTGAGGCACAAGATCTATCCCTGTCCCAAACAATTCATCCATAGGTTGTGGGGTTGATCCAATCTTCATCTCGCGTTGTTATCTTGTATATCTGATCCAGATCATCATCACTTTCTAATAGTCGCAAACAGGTTCAGTATAATAGGCTCCTTCAGCAGGGTCTAGTGGCACTACAACCCTGAGTGACTTCTTCTCAAATGTCATCTTCTGCTTCTTCAAGTTTATTACCCTATTCATATCAATAGCCCATTCAATCCCTAGTAGCGCGGGGTATGGGTTACTATCATCCATTATTTCAAATACCTCAAATTCATCCAGTGCACTCGCACCCTAAATGTCCACCATTACACCATATAAGCACCCCATAGGGATGATCTTCTGTTGATTTTCCATGTGCAGCTGAATAGGATACCACTGCAGTGCAAGTCTCCCCATCCTTTCCCATGTCTGCTTAGCTAGGACATTCACATCAAACCCTAGGTCTAAGATTACATGGTCCATTTCATATTCACCTATCTATGCAGTTAGCCTCATCTCACACCCCATGCACTTCTTATGCTTATCAATTTTCCTCACCATACGCTGCTCAGCGAGAGTCTTTTCTTTATTTGTGCACTTATCGATTAACTCTTGAAACCCTTCTACCACTTTCTAATCACGCAGTAACTTCATACAAGCATTTAGAAAAGTAGCTAGTATTGAAGGATCTACCTCTTGCATTGCACTAGTCTCTGGTGTTTTCTCCTCACTTCCTGAGGTAGAGACCTCAACGAAGTTCTTCTTGGCTTCCATGAAGGTTTATTTAGCATGATTAAGATCAAAATCTACTTCCTTCTCAACAACCTTGCGCACCCACCCTTCATCCTTAGGCTACTTATCATTATCTGCACCATTCGCCATACCACTTATGGTCACAATATTTACGCTATGGTCTTCCTCGCAGGGCTCAACCCCCATCATTTGAAGGTTTTTCTTAGGCTGTTGGGGCTACACCTTCTTTTCTTGCATCTTTTCCATAAGGATCGGACATTCTTCTATGACATGGTCAAACTGTCAACAATACTTACTTGATGGATGTGTGGGATGCTTACAGTCTTGTACAAAGTGCCCTGCTTCACCACAATTATAACAGATGACCTATCCACACCCTCAACCTAGTCCATCACCTCTCCCTCGTCCTTGGCCTTGGAGTCCTCCACGCACTGCTCCTGCACCTTAATCATGAGGTCGGTTTCTTCCTGCATTCGATAGGTAAGGGTTCTATCCATCATTAGCTCATAGCTTCCACAATGGTGTTCATCATGGCCCACAGATTTGCAAAAATCACAAAACAATTATTGAGGGGTCTGTACAAATATTTGCAGTAAATGGCAGTTATTAGTCGCGTGTTGTCCTATAACTTGACAGGTAACACACCATAAAGCAACTCTCACGCTTGTCCCAATGTTATTCTCCAATTTCATGGGAACAGGCCCTCCCCCAATAATATAGTTCTTACAGACCGAGCAATAGTCCTTATCATATCCATGGCTCTTACACTTCACACATCAGACCTCAGCACAGACTTCTAGTTGAGCTTCCTTTCCTTTCTTCGGGCTCAGTAACTCAAGCGTAGGCTTTCCAACTCTGAGTGAATTTGTTGCACTCCAAGGTTCATATCCTATATAGGTGATGCATCCAATCTCATCGCAATCTCCAAGGTTTCCGCTTGCGTTGCTATCTTTTGTTGTGACAAAGGCACTCTTAAATGTGGCAAGAGCGATGCTATATACTAGTCGCGATGCTGGGAATCCGTGATTATCGTATTGGCTTGTCTCATCAGGCATTTCAACCTTTGATCAAAGTCCCAAGGTGTCTCATCTACCTTCTGTCAAATTTCCTTAAATTCAATTACTGACTATGCCTATGAATTAGGCTTACTAAACTGCATGTGCAGAGCTTACTGGGTATCTGCCAACACTGCATTGGGGTTATCAGTGCAATACTTGAAGTACCATGTTAAGGCGTGATCCTGTAAGGTTGTAACCAGTTATGCTTTCTTAATATTATCATCTGTAATCTGTTGTGCTGTCCATACAACTCCCACGATAAACCAAAAGTATTCGGTATCTCCTCTCCCTATCCCTTTGAACATCAACATCTTCATCGCATTTTCCATGTTGAATGGTGGTAATGGAGGTGGAGGGGCTGATGGTGTAGGTGTATGAGGAAAATGTGGAGGTGGAGGTGGAGTGGATGGATGACGTATCCTCGAGTTACCCTGCATAATTAACTGAAATGCACTTCGCGGCATAGTCATCACCATCCCTTCATCATCGCTTGAAGGGGATTCAATGAGTGGACTATATTCTTGACTTGATCCTAGGTTCCTTCTAAAGAATCTCTCGCTTCGCGTAGCCCCAAACATCAAGCTAACTTCATAACCCTCTTGTCACATAACATCATTTTGATCCCAATTTCTAGTGATTTCAAATACTTACCTCGTGTTCCTTTAAAGAGCATGTGTTCTGCTTTGCTATAGATTATATTTCTGTCGATTGTGAAAATGGTCACAAAACTTGACAATGTGCGATCAATCCAGTGATCCACAACCCACACGATCTTTCTTTCTAATGCCTCCAGACATTGCACTAGTTCAGGAGTCCACACTATAGCATCCTCAAGCCTCCACGTCCCTTGACTATCATCCAACTTAGACAGCTACTCGTGTAGTTCCTCAGGGAAGAAACAGAAGAATGCATCGGTCTCATCTGTGTACAAAAATCTCTGCAACCATTTCTCCTTGGATAATTTATGACTCCTGTTCTCTTGAGCCATGAACGCGTGCATGTTTCAATCAATCCACTTGTCAATCTCTTTCTTTGTAGGAAACCATTTATCACACATCTCTTAGATAGATCCCGGTCCTGACAATAGAACCATTTGTTGACTTAAGGGGGCTTGACCTAGGTTTAGAGTTGTTCACGCCAACCAAAAAAACCCTAATTGTTGGTCCTTTCGGCAACAACATGCATAGCACAAGTTGCAGTATCATTCGAAGAAGTATTATGGGATGCTAGAACCAGGTTTATGCATCCAAAGACAATGTGATACATGGTCTTAATCTTGAGTCGCTCATATCTGCCTTCGCGCAGATTGGTATCCTTCTATGGAATGATACTGTAACTCTAGGAAAACGACTTCTAGACCTTCATGAAGATCTACGATCAGTCTCTGCAGACTCTAGAGAGGAAAAATATCTACTTTTGTGCACTAATTAATAGCCCTAGATCTTCCTTCGTGAAGATCTAGTCAATTCATCAGAAATTATAATAGAATTAACCCTTAACTTCACGAAAACATATAATTACTTAATTCATCCATAAATATGATAGATTCAGTAGATTCATGCAACATTTATACATTATTCCACGGAAAACATATTATTGAGCGACATAACATAACATAAAAATAATTAACATTAATACTCAAATGCAAGGTATTTCTTCAAAATCAGTCTTTATTCAGTTCCAACATTCAATTTACAAACTTCTCTACCATGTGCACTCAGCTACAGGGGTGTACACACCCAATTGCGGACTTACCAAGGCCTCATGTGCATCAACTACAAGAGCCTTCCCCTTTCGCCTAAGTATAAGAAGCAGAGCCTTCCTGCCTTGATACTTGCCCAAAATAGTCCCTATCTTGACTTCTCTTCGTTAGTAACTTCCTCTTCTAGACTCACTATGACTCAAATATATAGCATTTCCAATACAGTACCATGGTTGCGGCCCATGGGTGAGTCTTAAAACCAACCTATTACTTACCCAAACAAGGGACTAAATCCCCTTTGAATCCTTTCTAGTTGCATGCTCCACATCCACATTTCACAGAGACTTTACATTCTTTACAAAACTTTTACAAAATTGGGTTAAACTAACCCAAAAATTGACCCTGGGGATGCTATCCCAATAGAGATGCCTTGCTACAATCATTTGATGGGGTTCAAGATGTTGACTCCTCTGAATGGTGGACCACTGCACCCCTTCATTCACTAGAGTAGTCCACACTCATGGTGACAATCTGAGTGGGAGAGGTGGACTCATAATTTCCCGAGGGGTATTCATGCTCCCATCCCTCCCTAAGTTAGATGCGTGAGTCACTTTAGTCAGTAATAAATGGCTCCTTGACATTTCCAAGTCTGCTAACCTCATTCTTGTAAAGGGATTCCTTGCATCAGTGGCATTAACTAATGAAAAGGAGTCGTAACATTCATGACTTCAACAATATTTCAAGATATTATTTTTGTTGTACTTGGGAAAGGGGTATGAACAAGTATGTCTAAGGTATTAGAGAACCCCTTCCCATCAATACGATCTGCAACAATATACCAATCATTCTCCCACATACTCTTGCCTCCTTCTGATGCAGAGGAACCATTTTGAGATGCTGACATGCAATCAGGGTATTCATCTTAGAGGAATTGAAGAGACCAAAAATAAATAAAAATGTTATATTACATAAACAATTATCGTCCCACATAAATATCAAACTCAACTTAGAACATGTGTGTGATCATCCCAAGTAACTCTTTCACTCTCTCTGTAACTCAAAATCTCACCAAAGATGATAAGTCCTAACATTAGTAGGAGAGCTAAGAGGCAACTCTTAGGCAAGCCACCCATTGTTACCATTTTGGCCTTGCTTCTCACTATAAGGCTAAGAAAAAAAGGTACCTAAACTAAGGGTGTTCCCAGGGGTCAAAGCTGCATGACTTGGTTTGACAAAGGCAACTTTATACTACCAATTCGCAGGTGTAAATAGGAGATTAAATTGCCAATTATGTGCAAGCATTAAGATATTCAATTTAGATAATAATGCTTATTCAAATAATGTGCTTGGAATATTAAAAACAAATCTCATTCAAACTCTCATACATTTCGATAAATACAATGTGGTCATCTCCCTCCACTTCAAAAATTTTCAATATTTTAGTTGCCCACAACAAAAATTCATTGCTACCCTTTGAATCTCCAACTTGACAGACAAATAATAATCTCCAAGCATATAACTTCAAAAAAGGACCCTCTAAATCTATTGCAGTTGTCCACATTTTTGGAAAAAGGTTAGGCTTTGAATTGGTGAATGATTAAGTTTTTATGTAGTTGTCTTAAAATGGCATCAAATCAATCTTGACACCATAAAATATCCCATGGACAAGGAATGTTTAAAGATTCCTGCATAAGAAGAGACATCCCAAAGTGTTTTCTCTCTAAGAAGGACATCTCCTAGATGTCCGCTATTTGGAAGAGATGCCCTAAAAGATGGAGGGCATCACCAACATCCTCCAGCGTGTCCACTCATCTCCAACACCAGAAAGCATAGGTGATGAGTCCTTCAGGGGTGGTAGAATATATACATACTTCATATTTTGTAACTCATTACTCATATTTAATCTTGTACCCTCATATATAAAATTTAAAAAGAAAGAACAATTTCTGGGCCACTTCCCTTTAACTTGTGCAATATAGAAAAAGGCCATAGACAAGCATAAAAATTAAGAAATTGTGCAAATGTTCTCTGGTGTTCTAATATAAACTTGATGTGAGGAAATGACAAGAGATTACCCATGAAATATACATGCATACACATTATCTCACACATTCCAAATATATTTACCCATAGCTTCCCTGTAGCGCTTCTGTGTGCCTTCAAATTTTATTACAATCATAGGATGGGCCATATGAATTCTAGGTGCTTTTCAATTATCTCCCTTCAACAATATCCACTCTTGAAGCTAACCTAGGCATGCATAAGTTGAAGGACATTCCATAAATCATATCATGTATGCTTCCATTATTAAATCAACGATTTCCACTTAAAAAATAAGTCATAAAGAGAGCTATAAAATAAAGAAAGATGCAAGATACTAAGTTTGATGATATAGATTACCTTCATCTAAGACTAGTTCATCGTAACAGAGACAATCTTTGCCATCCTTCAATCTCAGTACTTTGGCTGAAAACCAAACACCTCGAAGACCCTCTTCATTGAAGACAACCTAGAAATATTTTAATGATTCAACATGATTTTGAGAACCAAACAAGGAATTTAGGTTGTTAATAAAAATTTCAATTCCCAAACAGTGTTTTCTCTTAGCAATGTCAGAGGAAATGCTCAAGGATATTACAATGCTAAAGAAAATATCAGATAAGTGAAAATATCCTTGCTAGATCACCATCCTCCATAAGAAAATCCTCCTTGATGTCGTTAGCCTTTGAAGCAAATGGCTCCCTGTGATTTTTAAAACTAGGTTCAGTTTCAAGAGCAACTATTTCCCCCTTGCGACTGTCTTTGTAACAGAAATAGGTACACACAAGTTGGGTTGTACCAAGAGTTTGATTTTGCTTATGAACTTCAACATCCTTTTCCATTGAGATATCATATTTTGAACGATCTAACATCTGTGTGACATCCTTCTCCACGTGCTTAACAATTCTGTTGTAGGATCCTTCGTGCCTTATTTTGTATGCCTTCTTGAACACATCTCTCTTATCCTTCGACTTGTAAGATTTACCGATATTTTCATTTTTAATAATAATTTGTTGAGTTGGTATTTCACTGTGAACATTATCATCTTTTTTAATATTTGCTTCTTGGTTCGTTAGCTTCCAACAAGCCTCTCGCCCAACTTCTAATAAAACATTCAATGGTAATTGAACAGGATCACCCATGGCCACAACAAATCATGCTTGAGATACAACTTGTGCGGATAGTTCAACTGCCTTCACAACTGCATCAAAATTTTCTGCCCTCTTTGTATAAGTAGAAGAAACTTCAACCCTCTTTTCGACATCTTTCCTTGCAGTTGCAATGATTGAATGGGAATGGACCTGACTGCCTTCAAAAAATCCAACTTCACTAGAGAAAATAACATCATGTTTACCATTAGAACTCAGAGCCTCCATTGCCATGTGCTTTTCTTGTAAGTTGTAAAGCAGCATCAGATGCAATCTTCATTGCTACTTCTGCATACTTAGCAACCGATGTAGCACCGGTTGTTACCACAGTTGCAGAAGCAAGTTTAGCTTCACAGTTCGAAACTAATTGACAATTCTTTTGAGATGTTAACTGACTCCAAATGCCCTGGCTGTGCCTAACCACAATAGATACAATAGGAGAAGCATCTTTAGAATTCAATTTCGCCTATTATATATGAGTTCTTGTTTCCTCTAAAAATATAATTATCTATCTAGTTTCTGCTCTACTTATTACCTGGAAATGAGAAACAGAAGGTGTACTCGGGATGTTAGTACCTTGTGCAATGAGAACATTTTAATTAGTTGAGACAATCATTAACGACCCAAGCTTAGATACTAGTGTGGGTTCAGTAGGATGTTTGGGAACAATGCATGTCACTTGCAAGCAACCAGTTTGAACAATTTCTTCTGAAACATTTTTGTTTTCCTCTTTCTATGTTTTTTCTCCTTGTTGGACTGCCTACCAACTACAAAACTTGTTTTTGGAATATTTGTACCAATATTGGTACCAGTTTGAACTATAGTAGCCCCCACCATACTTAGGAAATGAGGAACAACAAGTGTCATTAACATATATTGTACAAAAGTTGATATAAAATTCCTCCGGTTATTAAGTGCATCTTGAGTTCCTTCTGGAACTGCAAAACTAGAAATCTATAAGCCAGACTCTGTTGGTGGTCCTTATGGAGTAGCCACCCATCGCCCAAGGAAAGGTAAGTGAAGCATCCAAGGAGCAGCACTTCCTGGTGTAGGGTAGTGTCCAAGTTGTACATATTGATGTAGATGCCTTGTTGCAGTCATTTGATGGGGTTAAAGATGCAGACTCCTCTGAATGGTGGACCACTACACCCCTTCATTCACTGGAGTACTCCACACTCGTGGTCACAATATGAGTGGGCGAGGTGGACTCATAATTTCCCGAGGGGTATTGTTGCTCCCAACGCTCCCTAAGTTAGAATCCCCAGTCATTCATTCTAGTCGACAATAAATGGTTCCTTGACATTTTCAAGTCTGCTTACCTCATTCCTGAAACAGGATTCCTTGCATCAGTGGCATTAACTGATGCAAATGGAGTTGTAATATTCATGACTTCAACAATTTTTCTAGACATTGTTGTTGTTGTGCTTGAGAAAGGGGTGTGAACATGTACGTCTGAGGTATTAGAGAACCCCTTCCCATAAATACGATGCAGTAATATGCTAAGAATTCTCCCATATACTCCTTCCTCCATCTGATGCAGAGGAACCATTTTGAGATGCTGACACACAATATTAACACACAATCAGACTATTCATCTTAGAGATATTGGAGAGACAAAAAATAAATAAAAATTAAATGTTACATAAACAATAATCATCCCACATAAATAAAAACTCATCATAGAACATGTGTGTGATCGTCCCACGTAACTCTTGCACTCTCTCTGTAACTCAAACTCTCACCAAAGAGGATAAGTCCTAACTTTAGTGGGAGAGCTAAGAGGAAACTCTTAGGCAAGCCACCCACTGTTACCTTGTTGGCCTTGCCTCTCACTCTAAGGCTAAGAAAAAAGGTTCCTAAACTGAGCGTGTTCCTAGGGGTCAAAGTTGTATGACTTGGTTTGACTATGGCAAATTGATACTACCCACTCGCAGGTGTAAATAGGAGATGAAATTGCCAATTATGCACAAGCGTTAAGATATTCAATTTTGACAACAAATCTTACTCAAATAATGTTCTTGGAATATTAAAAACAAATCTTGTTCAAACTCTAATACATTTCGAAATCATTGTGAAGCACGATATAATGATAATTGGAAACAAAACATCACATTCAAATGTTGACCATATCATAAGTTTGAAGATTTATCATCAATGAACTAAGAGTTCAATTTGATCTCAATAATTTTCCCAAGAAGCACAATATATACTATGGTTATCAAGGAAAAGAGTTCCACATATTTATTTCATTCTGTAGTGAATATTAAGTAAACAGGGATCAGATCATTACTTTGAGAGAAAATATGTGAATACACCAGCAATGCACCCCTGTAGGTTTAAAGCAGATTGTAACCCAGAAACATTGATCTAACATGAGAAAATATGGAATCATTTCAAAAGCATTTGCCATAGTGCATTAGGATAAATTGTTTCCAATATTAAAGCAATTTTACTGCTATTATGAACTGTTTCCAATATTAAAACAATTTTATTGCTATTATGAACTGTTTCCAATATTAAAACAACAATCATTAATTAATCTATATGATTTTATCTGATCTATCATTATACCAATGTAGAGATTAACCTCAGAGTAGAGAAAATAGTGATCAATCTTATAACAAGTGAGATCATATCATGTAATGTTACCCTACAAAGGATAGCATATCAATACATCAACTCAGGCTGAAACATCTCATTTAACTTAGATTTTCTGTTGTCAAAACAATGCTTAGTTCAGATACTCAAAATTCCATTCGAAGTATAGATCATTTGGAAACTTCTTCAAACAACAATACCAAGCATTAGGTATCAAATAGTATGAGAAATGTCAACTTTCAACTTTTTGTTACACCTGGCCAATTCAACGATTTAAGATGAAACTTATATTACAATAGTGCTCAGAAACCACATAATCATAAGCATGCAGAATTATGTTCAAAGAGTTGGTTATAAGTTCTCATCATGTAGCCATAATAGTGGAAAGTATGCCAATAGAAAAAGTAATCATAGGTATGTTTAGTTCACCAAACAAGGAGAGAATGGTCTCATGTATCCATCGTCACTAAACTACAGATCTGTTGGGAGAGAAAACTCCGGCTTATGCCAGTCAAAGATATAGCAACAAGTGCCTAGCCAATGCATAGATATTGTTCAGAAATGATAGAGAGAATACCAGAATTCCAACCACAATTGTGAAGTGTGCCAATAAACCTTCGATGTTGATTATTATAGCCTTTAAATAGTTCAAAGTATGTTAATTACAAGGCATTTAACTGTGTGATCAATGGATAGCAAGAGCATAAACATTGCCCAAAATTTTTTGTGCAATATGCTTCAATGTTTCACCATTTATTACCGTCAATATGAAATCATTAATGATGCCAAAAAACTCTACAGTGAAACTGAAACCTCAAACAGTGTGACTTTTGGTATTAAAGTATCCCATCATCCTCAGCATCGATTTAGTTAAGGGCATACTTAGGATGTGTTATGGGCATACATTATATGAATAAGAGGTGTAACATGGCATATTTCAAACCCTACTGCAGAAATATTATATCTTTGTTATTAGCATAAGAAACGAGACATGGAACCAAGACTGAAACCTCAAAAAGTGTTACATTGGTATTACAATCCCAGGTATCCCATCATCAAGATTTATATTATTATTACTTTTTTAGTTAAGCATGTTTTTCATGCTTCTAGGTTTTGTTGAAGTCAAAGAATTAAATTTGGGTGAAAGTCCATTTGGAATTTTTTAGAATTTTTTAAAAGGAATCAAAAATACCTTCATAAGACCAAGTCGGTCCTCCATATGGTCAGTTTGGTTTGCTAAACAGACGTGACCCTTCACAGTGATGAACAACTATATACTGGGGTAAATCCTCCACCAAAAATACAAGAAGTTTGCTGTTGAGTGTTTTATGTGGAAAGAAGTGTGAATTTCAGGGGCAAGTTCATGGAAGTTCTGAAGTAAGATATGTGAATCCCTCTGAAGCTAAAAATGCAAATTTTCCATGATCTAGAATCTGGATTAGATGCGACTTCTTCTGTGATACATGACCCTGTGATACATGACCTGAAGAGATTCAAGTTTCTGAAGGCTTGAATTCTGTAAAACTATGAGAGCTACTGTGACTATCTTCGTGATCATTTGCAAGCTGATGAAGGACTATAATGAGTATGACATGTGAGCTAATAAATATGGTTGTGATATGCAATGTAGGATTGTGAAGTCTGTAAAATTCAAGCTTCTGACAGATCAGTTTGAAGATAAAAACTTGATAGAGAATGGAGGGTTGACTTGGGGATCTTATGGAGGTATTTGTCTTGGTATTGGGTCTTGATATCTCACTTTGATCTGATTATGTAAGAAGAGGATTGACTAGATTTTCCCCTTGAAGGGTTTTGTCTTGGCTTTGAAACTATATCTTGTGTTTTTTGTGTTCTTGTGATCTTCATGAATTTTATGTTTTGGTAGATGAAGCATAAATAATAAATGTCAACAAATCTCATGAGTAATTATCAAGTAATGGGAATCAACCATAATTTACAAATACATTGATTCTCCAACAATCCTCAACATCAATTTAGTTAAGTGAATAGTTAAGATGTGTTATTTGCCAAAATGATATGAAGAAGAGGTTTAACTTGGCATATTTCATACCTAGTGCATAATAATTATACCTTTGTTATTAGCTTAAGAAAGATGACATCAAGGGAGGAGATCCCACGTTCTTGAAGTATTAAAATGAGTAACCAGCAAGTTGTTTATGCCATAGGTCATGTAGTATTCACCCAACAACAAACTTAGATCAAAAGCATGAATTTAACCCTAGACATCAAGCATCCAAGAGATAATAAATTTCAAACGAATTCAACTTACTCTTCGATTTAGGGTAATTCAAATGAATTCAACTTGCTCTTTGATTTAGAGTAATTCAAACTGATTCAACTTGCTCTTCGATTTAGGGTAAGATTTAAAGACAGACAAGTTAAGAATATGATCAATAACGCAATGCATATGCAAACATTAAATGAAAAATATTGAAGAGTTATGTAGCATGAGATGATCTGAGGAAGAAACGATATAGCAATGAAATGCGTTATATCCAACAACCTAGATCATGAGATCAAGCAAGGGAAAGAAAATGAAAGGGAAAGAAGTGAAAGTTTTTGGGTTTTTTGGTTGAAGAAAATGTAAAAGGGAAAAAAGGGAAAAAAGTGAAGTTTTTTGGTTGAAGAAAATGTAAAAGGGAAAAAGGGAAAAAGTGAAGTTTTTTGGTTGAATAAAATGTAAAAGAGAAAAAAGTGAAGTTTTTTGGTTGAATAAAATGTAAAAGGGAAAAAACTGAAGTTTTTTGGTTGAATAAAATGATAGACCAGTGCCTTGAGAGGTTTATGGGGCCATGACAGAAGATTTAGGTGGGGTTTAGGTTTTAAGGTGAGACATTGTTGAGGGTACCAAGAATGTTTGCCTTTCAAGTGTTGACTAGGGATACTAGGTTTTATCAAGAATGGATTGGGGGATTAGTTCTCTACGAATCCTCTCTGAGTACTAATAAGGTGATCTCAAAGGTTAGCCAAGGCATGAGGGAAGAGCCCTAATACGTCCTAGCCAAATGCACTGGAAGACTAGGGCTACTAGGTTTTCTCAGGAACGGATGGGGGGATTAGTTCTCTAGGAATCCTCTCTGAGTACTAACAAGGTGATCTCAAAGGTTGGCTAAGGCAAGAGGGAAGAGCCCTAAGACATCCTAGCCCAACACAATGGAACAACCCTTCAAAGGTAAAAAGGTAAAGATATGAAGACTATACCTTGATTTAACCTTCCACGTGGAGCAAGATGCCCTCCTTTAGCCTTGTAGTAGTTTTTTCCTCCAGTAAACCTAAAAAATTATCATAGTCTAACCCTTGAAAAATATCTAAACAATCACTTAAAAAATGATAATGCATAAGAACTCTTTTAGGTTAAGTTTTTTCATGATTCTTCAACAAATGAAAATGAGTGAAGCATCCTCCTTATATAGATAAGAGGCCTTCTCAATACAATATGTGTATAAAATGTTCCAGTTGCAAACCATTAGCTCAATTCTAAACTATCAGCAAAATATGACAAATGGACATAAAACATCCTCAAAATCCTAAAAATGGTCAAATTTCCTTAAAAGGGGCCACACATGTGTGCTAAAGGGGCTAGAAGAAGTGCCCTCTCTTATAAAATGTGCCAAAGGGTGCCAATAATGTTTGCCTCTCAAGTATTGACTAGGGCTACTAGGTTTTCTCAAGAATGGATGGGGGGATTAGTTCTCTAGGAATCCTCTCTTAGTACTAACAAGGTGATCTCAAAGGTTGGCCAAGGCAAAAGGGAAGAGCCCTAAGACGTCCTAGCCCAGCGCAATGGAACAACCCTTTAATGGTCAAAGGGTAAAGATAGGAATACTATACCTTGGTTTATCCTTCCAAATGGAGCAAGATTCCCTCCTTTGGCCTTGTATAGTTTTTTCCTCTAGTAAACCTAAAAAATTATCATAGCCTAACCCTTGAAAAATATTTAAAAAATCACTTAAAAAAATATAATGTGCAAGAACTCTTTTAGGTAAGTTTTTCATTAGTCTTCAACAAATGAAAGCGAGTGAGGCATCCTGATATAGATAATAGGCCTTCTCAATACAATATGTGTATAAAATGTGCTAGTTGAAAACCATGAGAAAAAACCATTAGCTTATTTATAAACTATGAGAAAAATACAATAAGTGGGCACAAAACATCCTCAAAATCCTCAAATTTCCTCAAAATGTGCCACACATGTGTGCTAAAGGGGTCAGAAGGAGTTCCCTCTCTCATAAAATGTGTCATTGCCCTCAAATAAGGGAAGAAAAGGTTGATAAGTGCCCAAGGACTAGGGTGTCCTACAACCAACTCTCAAAATCTAGGAAGTGCACAAAACACGAGGTAATAACCTCAATGTGTGGGTCTTCAAGAAGTGCACCTAGATAAAAGAAGGTAGTCAATTACCATGTCATATGTAATTGTTATAATAACATATGCCCTTGTGTAACCATTTCCTAAGATCCCTCAGGTGCCTAAGTGAACTCCCATGTGTGTTCAAAAGAGGGAATAATCATGCGTGTGTGAGAATAAGGTGTCCAATTAGGCAAGGGGGCATATTTGAGTGGTCCATTATGATGATGTGGCATCCTTGTCATTGCCTAATGTTGTTACAAATTATAGTGCGTTGACTTGTATCTCAATGAAGTACATGAAACCTAAGAAAAATGGTATGGATCCCAATGTTGATATCTATATATATATATATAATTATATATATATAAATATATATATAATATATATATATATATTATATTAATATATATATATATATATATATATATATATATATATATGGCCAAATATAGGTATATGGATCCCAATGCGACAACACAAAATCCAATGTAGTGTCATGGATTTTGAGGCATGGTACATGGATATTGTTACCAAAAAATATAACAAGCCCTAAGAAGGGAAACCCTATAGGACAAAAGGCTCGACAAAATGATAACATTGGGACAATGACCCACTATCACCATAGTCAATGCCCCCTATTCTTTATGAACTTTCACTGATGGGAGGAGTTTGGGTGGAAGTAAATCACTTAAGATAGATATATCAATGATTAGGTATGATGTGATTCCACAAATCCCATTCAAGGAGAGACACAAGAATGGCTCAATGCTTCAAAGAAGCTAAAATTCTCTCCAAGAAATGCTTTTTAAGATGAAGAGATAAAGACCTAGCGTCGAGATATGTGATGATAATAGGTATTCCTAGATTCAAGACTCTAAGTGATGGGGTGGGACTCACACACCTCCCCTTATATCATCAAAATTTGTTATCATTAGCACCTCATCTGGTAATGACCCTTGACTGCCAAAAGACATCATTACTAGTTAAAATGTAGATCCCAATTAAGAACAAATGTGCTTATGAGAGAGAATAAAGACAATAGAGATAACTCACATAAGAGACTCATACACAAGAATTTGTGCATGCGCTTGCTGTGAACCTATGAAAGGTTGTTTAAGCAGCACTGATGTTGGTACTATTGTTGCATTCAGATTTTGTAATGATGAAAGTTGAATAGTACATGATGGTGTAAACTGTGGGCCAAAATCAGGAAGATCTATATGAGAAGGATTTTGTTCCTGTCTAACCCCAATTTTTGAGGAATGGCTCCCTAGCTTGACTGACGCACTACAAATCATGGTCGTAGACTATTCCTTCATGAGATTTATTGAATATACATAGTACCCAAGTGTCATTATAAATCTGAATTGCAAATGGGGATGCCCCTTTGCTTTTATTTATTTATTTAAAAAAGAACATAAAGTGAGAGGTGATAGGTGATAGGGAACATTGCCTTTGTGTATCCTCAAGTTGACATCTTGATGAGGTGGATTTGAGTGATAATAGTTCTTAATCCCTTCCTGGCATTAATTCTCACAAGCTTTAGACTATGTGAAGAATAGAGACAAGTCCAAAGATGGCCTTGAGGCTGAAAAGATGGTCATTGAAGTCTGGTTGGATGATGGAATAGGGATATGGATGATGTATTGTAATGGAAGGGTGCGGATTCTCTCTATTTTAGCCCACTTAACCTAAAGCAAACTTGCTCCGCGGGTCTTGGAACCATAGCGGACAATGTGTTTGATGATTGTTTCCAAGAGGTGTATCTCAGCCAATATATCTCTAAGAAATGGATTTGGAATCACTCTATTGAATTAGTGTTATAGCTCCAAATCTCACTATTATGGTTTGTGATGCTACACTCATGGCCTAGGGCAACCCCTCCTTCCAGACCTGATCCAAAATTTAAAAAACAATGTTTTATTCCTTATACGCGACATTGCCCTGAGTTAAACGCATGTATACGCGGGTAGGCATATAACTAACCTGCGTATATGTATTAAAACACTTAAAAAAATATAAAACTCCTTAATTTCGGGCAGAGATCGCGGGTTTTACCTGCTAATCACCTGTTAGTGCCCGTGGCCCAACTGTTCCCAACCAACTCCCAACTAAAAAGCTACTTTGGGAGAGGCATAAAAAGACCTCAAAGGAAAGGCCTAAGGGAGGAGAGAAGAGAGAGAAAGGTTATTATACTGAGATTTTTCCCCTGACCAGGTCTGAAGACACTTGTGCCTTCTGCACTTCCCCCATTTGTACAGGAAACCCTTGTTTCTTTGTGTGTTGATGTTCATCCACTACTTATGACATCATGGAGTA
>APFE030444870.1:72120-132097 GCA_000404065.3 Pinus taeda | reverse complement strand
TAGCTTTCAATTTTTTGAGTCTTTAGTTAGATCTTAACAAGAAATTCAAAGTGGCTGACCGATCACCTAGATGGTCTCAAAGACTTCGTGGTCTTTCACCACCAAGTTTAGAGCCTTCTCCTAGAAGGCGCAAAGGTAATACTACTGGTTGGTTTCGTCCCATGGTAGTTGACGCATCGGGGATTGATCCTCCTCTTAGGGGCATTAGTATTCAAGCAAGGCCTGGCACTTCCGCGGAACAAGAGAGGAACACTCCAGTTCTTTCTCGAGTTCGCTTACAAGAAGAGAATAATATAGAGGTAGAAGAACTCTCAGAGTCGTTAGCGGCTCCGAATTCTCCTCTACCATCTAGTCATCCAGATGTATTACAATACGTTGGGACTTCGACGCATAGACCGTTAAGTCCAGGTTACGCTACGTGCTTACCATCGATGACCACTACTAGAAGCATGGATTCTACTACAAGTGCTACAACTATGTAGACTCCAACATCGGTGCAAGGGGGAGGAACGATTTCCATCTCCTCTGCTTCTTTGTTTGGATCTTTTTCTAGCACATCTTTAGTTGGGTCTACTTCCATTCTGTCCACGAGTGGAAATTCCCAAACCAATGCTTTTGGTTCTAGATTCTTCCCATTTGGCGCCCATTCACAGGGTATTCCTTCAGTTTTGTTTGGTGCCGCCACGTCCATGATGAGTGGATCAGCTTCATTCCAGGGTTTTCCATTTGGAAGTGGTCATATACCACATTCCAACCTAATGATAGGATCCATGCCTTTTTCTTCTAAGAAAAAGCAGCAATCCTTTACAAGGTTGGACTAACCCTAGGGTTAGTGGCGCGGGAACTGGGAATCCATTTTTCGGCCAACAAGGGAATAGGTCGTACACCAGAGTTAGTTCATTTCAAAGTAATCCTCCCTTAGCTTCGGCTTGGAATCCGTATCAGGGGTTATCAACTCCTTATAATCCTTTAGGAGGAAACTTTGTTGGTTATGGTGGATATGCAGCCGAAGTTGGTCAAACTCCGAATTTTGCTGGATCATAAGGCTTTCTTTTTGGTTCAGCCGGTTCTACTAGTTACTTCGGGCAGCCTAGTGCCTTCCAAAATCTAGGTTAATCTTTTCAGAACTTTGGGAGTTCCACCCAGTCTGGGTGGAATCCCCAAGGTCCTCCTAGGCTTCCGTTTCTGGCAACATTGAACTTGCCAGATTTCAATAAGTTAACAAATGATCCAATCAAGTACAATCCGGCCTGGCCTCCGGTCCCAACAACTCCCTTCGGACATTCCAAAGTTCGAAGGGAAGAGCGATGAGGACCCAGGCGACCATGTAACCACATTCCATTTGGGGTGCTCATCTAACTCCCTTATCGATGACTTGATTAGGTTGAGACTCTTTCAACACACCTTGACTGGGAATGTGACCAAATGGTATATAGAGTTGCCAGGGGGTAGCTTTACATCTTTCACTGACTTAGCCAATATTTTCTTAAATCATTTTCAGTTTCCTATCCGTTATGATGCCGGAACTGAACTACTGGCCACTTTTCGTCAGGATAAGGCAACTCACATTTCTAATCATATTCAGGAATGGAGACGGAGAAAGAGGCTCATTAAAGCCAAAATCCCTCCGGAGTACCGTCTCGAATGGTTTTTGAAATCCTTACAACCTGAGATCTCCAAGGATGTCTCCATGTTTGGAGTCTATTCTGAGGAGCAAGCCATTTTTAAGGCCCAGCAATTAGAATTGATCTATTCTCAGTCGAGGATCCTACAAAAATACTTGCCAGATGCTCCTAGGTCTAAGGTTGACATAGCTAAGTCGAAGCCAGGTCCCCACGCGGATGGTATCGTTGGATCGATAGACATGAATGCAGTGAACTTGTTGAACCAATTGCAGCAGTTGTCTTTACAAACTGCTTCTAACAACCAAGTCACATCGTCTAACCTCTCGGCTTCCCAAACCTCTTCGATTAATGTCATCCAATCTGATAACCCCAAAGGAAATCAAAATTCCAATGGGAAAAAGAAAGGATGAGGTAAGAAAAAGAACCAGGATGGGAAGCCTGACACAAATAAATCCAGCAATAATGCTGGTGGTGGTAGAAATGAGTCTAAAAATAAAGTCAAGTTTCCATGCAAGTTGTGTAGTGGAGACCATTTAACTCATCTTTGCCCCAAGATTGAAGACGCTCAGCGCTTGTTAGGGCAGCAAGGGACTTCTAGTTCTCAAGTTGTGTTAACCAACCCTTTTCCCCAGGGGCAACAACTTCTTGCTGGCGCGAGTTCAAACCCTGGAACCTCCACAGGGGGCAACCAGGAAGGGGAAAAGTCATCGAATGTTTTCATGATGGGTTCTAACGTCCATGTGGCTACTCGGTCACGTGATTATGGTGAAGCCGAAACTTCCAAGGACAAGACTGTTCCTGGAAATACTGACCTTCATATTGAGTGACCCCCTGTTGAGACTATACCACGGATACCGAAAGGTTCCACTAAATGCGCGACTATTAATCCTAATGCTAGGGCCGCATAGAATTACTCCATTGTTGAGGATCTGGCTCAGAGTCCGTGCACCATGTCCACTTTAGAGGTTCTCCAGTCGTGTTCAGCTCAGCGAAGTGCTTTACTTTCCGCAATTGGGGCAGTCGATCCAACTAACTCTTTAGTGCTCACTTTCGACATGTTAAATGTCAAAAAGCGACTCCCTCATCATATGGCTTTTCAAATAAAGTCTACATACCGGAAAATTATCATTTTTCATACCGTTATTGATGAAGGAGCTTCCACGTGCGTCATGTCGATGTCATGTTGGAAGGCTATTGGATCGCCTTTGGCTGTTCCTTCACCTACCGTCTTGACTGCATTTGATGGTCATTCTCATAAGCTGCATGGGATTATCCCGGCCTTTCCTATATGTGTTGGGGGGAAGGTCGTTAATATTGAATTAGAAGTCGTAGATGCTAACCTAGACTATAATATCCTCTTAGGAAGGAACTGGGTATATGAAATGGATGCCGTTGTTTCGACTCTATTTCGTGTCATTTGCTTTCCTCATGAGGGGAAAATCGTTAAGGTTGATCAATTGGATTATTGTCTAGTCGATCCTCAAGCAAGCTCTGACTCTACTGTTCCTTTAGTAAATGTCTTAGTTCTCGCAAATTATGATATGTTGAAGGTTACTAGTGTTCATCAACATTTTTTGTAGAATTAATACCTACCACAGAGTTCCTTATAGAGAATGACTAAAAATGGTTGCAGAATCTCTAGAATCACTTCCTTGGGTAAGCTGCAAAATTCTTCTTAATTCTACAACATGCCAATTCTAGGGTGGAATTACCAAACAACAGCCAGATTGACACATGGCACCCGGATTATGAGGTAACATAATCACCACAATATCAACTCACCAGCTAAAAGTATAATCTATTAATTCCAACAGTTGTTAGTTTCCATTTCCAAGAAGTTGTTAGGTTATTCTTCAGAATTTAGTTTTAGGAAGTTGCTAGGTTATGCCTAGGAATTCCATTCGAGAAGTTATTAGGTTATACCTGGGAATTCAGTTTAGGAAGTTGTCATGGTATTTTGGGATTCTATTGGAATTTCAAAGAACCCGACAACCTTACCTCATAAGTAGTTCTTTTTTTTATCACATTTAGGGTTCAAGTTAGAGATAAGAGAGATATAGACAATTAAAGTGTACTCTATAATTTATAGATGATGCATTCAAATCCTAGATACTTTATTCCATTATGGTTTCATGAGTAGCATTTCTATGTGATGGATTCAACACCTTGACCTTCAAAACAAGGGCCCACTCAGGACGTGCAAATCTGAGTATTATTTTCCCCTTGCATGGTTTGAGTTATGTCTTGTATGGTTTCATTTATTTCCGTAGTTACAGCTGGTGTGTGTATTTCCATTTTCTATAACAACAATCATTCAATTAAGATTATGTGACATTATTTCTTGAATGATTCACTTTATTTGAATTTTTTCATTCAGAGTGCAACTCTCGATTTTTCTAAAATTTCAATTCATCAATTGATATTTAGTTGAGTTATTTTCTATTCAAGTTAAATAAGATCTGCATAAACTAGTTTCAGGCATTTATAGAATAAGATTTAAAGCCAAAGGTAAGCTTTTTTATTTTAATGGACTAGATAATTGTGTGTGAACATGTTCCATTGTAGTTACAGGAATTCCAACCTAAAATTAGAAATGCATAGCAAGCTTTCAAATTTCTAGAGCTTTGTTCTCTTACATTCTCCACCATTCAGTGGGATTTTCTTGCACCATATTGTTTTCCTCCCTTGCAGTAATTGTGTAAGTTGGGTGTTGCTTTGTGAAATCAGAAAATAGTTGTTGAATTATTGTTGCTTGTTAAAATTCCACAGATATTTGATATATCATCAATTAACTCTTGTTTCACCTCAGGATAATCTAATGGTGCATCTCTGCTTCGTCTCTCTACATATCAATTGGGATAAAATGTCTGCAAATCCATCCAGTTCAAGTCATTCTCTACAAATGTTTCATGGTTGACTTTCCATGACTCACTATGAGGAGGGATCAAAATCCTATTATTTGAGTCAGGTGTTGTGTCCAACGATATGTTGCACCTCAATCAAAGGGTATAACTTATATTGCATAAAGACTAAAGCATTCAATTGTTGTTTTTCCAACTAGCTTTTCCTTTTCATTTATAAGTACTTAGGCATTATAAGTGTGCTTCAACCCAAAAGCACCCACAAATACTCAATGAAAAGAGTATGAAGAATGTGGGGGAAGAGGGGGTTAGGTGGGGATCTATAATTATAGAGCTATGTTATTGTTGAAAAGGGGTCTAGATCCTTCATTTGTGGTTCTTTTTTTAGGGTCATGGACATGCGTGGTTGGGGCCGTATAGTGGATTGGCTTGTAATTGAACTGGTCGAAAACTAATTTGGAGGGCTAATCCTAACAAAAATTGTTTCAAATTGGTTCATTTCGAGGTGGACCAACTTTTGTTAACTATGATTATATTGGAAAATATTTATTGTTTTAAGGAGAATTTTAAACACATTAACAAGTTTTAAAGAGGGGGATTATGGGTAAGATGAAGACGTGCTTTTTACTATCCTTGAGATTTTTAGAGTATCCATCACACTCTCTAGTCATAGACTCGTAGTACATAAAATTACCACTTGACTGTAACCCAATTTTATGTCATGACTTGTAAATTTCTTGTTTGACTTCGTAACAATATTTGAATGACTTGTTTTCTCTCCACTGGTTACAAGTTTAGATTTGGCTTTAGCAAAGACAGAACCACCCTCCTGGAGTATTGAAATTGTATCAAGAACTACATAATTAAAATTATTGTTTGCATGCTTTTGACATGCTTCATCTTCATATTTCCCATTTTAGCATGCTGCAGAAGCCTTGTTCCCTGCAGCAAAATCTAGTAACAATAAGACATTTTTGATAAACACCCTATTTTTAATTCTACAAAGCTAAAGAAAGGACCCATTCCAACCTAGTCCACATAATGAACTTAGAATGAATAAGGCCTAAGAAATTGTTGGTAGGCCGAAATGCTCTAGTTTTATCCCCTTCCTATTACAAAACCACAATCCTTAACCTCTGTTTATCTCCATAAACCTCCTCATTCCTACACTAGTCCAAGAATACTGTCTATTCCTACATAAACTTCATATTTCATGTTTAATGTTTATTAGGTGCTTAATTAATCATTTTAAATAAATTTCATGCCTTTAATATTTCTTGTAACTTATATTTACTTTCCTAAAGTATTTGATAAGCTAAAGTATTAATAGTTGTATTACCTTGATCTAGTGCAAGTAGATTCTTGCACCACTAAGAACTATCCATTCAGTGAACTCCACAATAGCTTGATCAGTTCACGCGGGCATCTTGGTCCATGTTGTCCAGTTCAGTTGTGGTCATCCAGAGTTGAACTCAAGTGGAGGATAGTCGGGGATATGGCCGAGGATAAGGTATATTATTGTTGATTAGTTAGCATCTTATTATAGCCGTTGACTTATTTTTGCAATTTTGTTTGTTATTTTGTTTCAGTCGAAAGGCTCGATTTGGAACAAATATTTAATTTTGGATTATGGCTTTAGGCCGAAGGGTTGTATAAAGTATAGCTCTCATATAAAACTAGGTTAGCGATAGCATTGCAATTGTAATTTTTTGTTAATTTGTAATCTCATTGTCGTCCTCATTCTAGATTGGACTTGAACTCATAATGTATATTTGCTAACCAAAATTAATACAAGGAGCTGTGTCATGATTTTCTCACTCTGCATTTTAATCTTTCATTGATGCGTTATTAACGTGTTGAATATTTTCGTTTCCTAAAATGGGAGATGAGCGAGTTGGCTAGGGCCCAGCCAACCCATCTTGTTCACCCTCTTGCTTTCGTCATCTTAAAGGTGTGTGTTAACTTTGTTTATTTGCAAAAGCATGGTTTAAATCTTAATTTCGTTCTTTCTTAATAATTATAATTTATTTCGTTAAGAAGTCAAAGTGTGAACGGATCCGTTCTATGAAAGTCAAATTGAATTACTTTGCGTTCTATAATTTCTTTTCTGGTTTTCTTTCTCTTTGATCGTGCAAATAAGATTATTACTGCACCAGTGCATGTAGGATTTTGCACTCTGTTTTGCTAGTTCATTTACATCAAGTGTTTTATTCTTTTTCCTTTATATGATTTAATTTGTTTATGCAAAGTAAGTGTCCATCCTCAAAAGGAAGAATTTATAATACTAAAATTTAAACTTCTAAAGATTAAAGATGACTTCATGAAATAGAAAAGAGCGTTGTTGCAATATCTTAACTTATGTTTGTTCCTCACGATTTAAGGAAAAGGATTAAAAGTAATATGAAATATTATAATGAACCCGTTTCAAGTTAGATTTGATTGGATGCAAAACCCTTTGATTGAAGAAGGTCTACTTTAACTTTTGAAGATTGTTTTCATCTTAAAAGTTTATTTCTATTTGTGAGATTCAGTTGCTTGAAGCATTCTTTTTCGTGTGCAAGTTATTTCGGATTCTGCTCGCATTTTCAATTCTTTTTATAGTTAAGATGCCCTTTTCTTTTTTCCCAAAAGTAAATTGAAATACTTGGTGTAGGAAGCTCTGTTTCAGTAAAATAACCAGTGTCTTGTTATAGGAACAGAGTGCTCCAAGCCTTGAGGCTTAGAGCCCCTACATGAGGACATAAGTCTTCAGTATAAGTGTAAAATATACTTCTCACATAAGTTATGTACCTGAACTAGTGCAAGCAGATTACAAGAGTATAGGAATGACCATTTAGTGTGAGAAGGGAAATCATTTAGAAGGCATATATTTTCAAGGGCCCACTTGTTAAACTGCCACCACCTATACTGGGGATAAACATAGAGTCTACTTCAGCAGTTAAGATTGTTTACAGCAGTGTGAAAGTTCCTTTATTTGATTTCTTCACAAATACATTCTTTTACATTCCAGCACTAGAATTACTTTGGTGTGAATTTCCCTTTGTGATTTTTTTGTTTGATTGTGCAATATTTCAATTGAGAAGTAGGCATAGAAATAGGAAAAGTTCATACCACTTCTGCCATTACCTGTGCTTTGTCTCTAAGTTTATGAAATCTCCTAGTTGACAATTAAATGTTGAAGGAGCTTGCTTAAGTGCAATTCTTGCACCCAACATTTTGGTGTCATTGTAGGGGAGGCAATTTGAATTGGTAAGAATTTTCCATTGTTCTACAATAGGGGTAAGTCTGATATTATTTTTTTCTGTCGTGTGCCTCTATTGTTTGAAGGAATTTATAGGTATTGAGTTATTTTTGAGTTGCGGTATTTTATTGGAAATTTGTTTTGTCATTTTCTGAAATGAATGCCTAAAAGCGGTAGGGATCTGAAGCCCACTAAGGGCTAAGGAAATACTGATAAATGTGAAATAAAATCTCATATTGGGCCTTCTTTTGCATGCAGAAAGTCCAAACAGACCCAAACTCATCACGCAGGAACAGTCTACTTGGACTCTGGCAACAAAATTCCAGGTGTGACACAACCCACAAAGGGGAAGAAGGGGATTGTTAGAACCCATTGCCAACCTTCTCAGCCTGTTGAGAGTGTTTCACTTGGAAGAAACAATGGCAGATCATGAAGACCATGTAGAAGGAACTGGTGAAAATAAGGTAAATTAGGAATAATCCACTTTTGGATTCCCAATTGTGGATCCTGATATACAAGTACAAATGAAAAATATTCCACCATCATCTCTTCCTCATTTCTATGGTAAGGCACATGAAGACCCAAACTCTTTCTTATTTGAGTTTGATATTTTATGTAGAAGTTATGATTATTCATCTGATGCTTAGAAGTTAAAGTTGTTTCCTGCAACTCTCAAGGACGTAGCACTCCGCTGGTTCATGGGTCTAGGAGGAAACACTATAGCTTCTTGGGAATAGATGAAGAGAGTGTTCTTGTCAAAGTATTAGGAATATTGTAAAACTAGACATATTCAAGATTAAATCTTTACTATTGTGCAAAATGATGATGAGACTCTAGACGACTACTTAGAGTGATTCCTATACATCCTCCAGAGGTCAAAGCACAAATTTGATCTAAGTACCATTAGAACCTTGTTCTTACGTGGGCTTACTAATCATGCTAAGAATAATATAAATTTGTTAGGACAAGGGGATATTGCTTAGAAATCTTTTGATCAAATTTGTGACATGTGCAGGAAATTCTCAAGGAACCAATATAGATCCGGTAAAGGAATTCGGAATAGAAATAAGAAAACTGAATCTACTGATGTTATGATTGTTGGATTGGAGAAAAAATGGACAATATGAAAATTGAAATAATGAATAATGTTAGCAAACAAATAGACTCTTTGAAATTTCAGTAAATACTTGTAGAGGAACAAGAGTCATTGTCTATTTTTTGTCCAAAATGTAGAAAAAGCATCTTTTAAGAGAATGTCCCCTTGATATTAAAGTAACTAATAAATGTGTAATTTGTACAGAGAACCATGCCATGGAAAAATGTCCCTCCATACCTGGGTTGAAAGCTGTATTTGGAGGGAAACCTGAAGCCGAATCATTGCATGCTATGGAAGCACGAAGAAACTAGCCTCAGGTAAGTGCAGGTATGGCTCCTGAACTTCCACTGTATTTTTTTGGTTATAATGCACATCCATATTCCTATCCTAACACTAGTCACTCTCAACATTGACAGCATGGGAACCAATATCATTATGGACAACACTCCCAATATTGGCAACAAGGATGGAGAGGGCCAAACCATTCACAAAATTCCTATCCTGCACCTATGCAGTCACACCCACCTACATATGAACCTTGTCCAATGCCACAACCATCATTACCTCAGTTGAGTCAGCCAATGCCACCATTGCCTTTACCTCCACCATTTTGACCTACTCAGTTGCCTACCCAACCCTTACCCAAACCCAATAATAAATCAGTAAAAATGATCCACTCTATGAACCCGCTTTCTTCATCTAGATATCAGTCTATGCCAGTTGAAGTCAAATATTTCCAATTGAGATCGGGGATGATAGTAACCTCAGAAAAACAGAAGCAGCCTATGGTGATTACTGAAGAGAAAGGTGAGGAGGGCACTCCTAACCATTCTGAAAAATATGTCACCATCTAGACCATCCTTGTACCCTCAGAGCCTTTTCCATGTTCTTCCAACTGGCCTCCCTATCCAGAGAGGTTCGTTGTGGAGAAGAATGACCCCATTCCTGGGTCTAGCCTAGCCTCCGAGCTTAGGAACCTTTTCATAAAGGTACCTTTGCTCCAAGATATCAAAGAGATCCCCATTTACACAAAAATCATTAGGGAAATCTATCTCAGGAAGCCAGGAAGGAGAAGATTGGAACCTCAAACTATTCAATTTGTTGGTAGAGCAGCAGAGTTAATGACGGGGTGTATGCACATGGAGAAATATATTGACCCTAGGAACCCTGTTGTCTCTATTTTGATAGGTGATGTCCTTATCTCTAATGTACTTATAGACATGGGGGTGGCCATTAATGTTATGACCAAGCAAATCACGGATCAACTTGGATTGTTCCATATTCATCCTACTCCCACTGTGCTTGAATTGGCAGAGAGATCTAAAATCAAGCCGGAAGGGGTGTTGGATGATGCAGTCATTTCATTAGACTCTTGGGAAAACACCACATACTTCATTGTGTTTCAGCCAAAGAATCTTATGGGAGGACATCCCTTGATCTTGGTACAACCATGGATTGCTACGACCGATGCTTACATTGGATGCCGTTCTTGTGACATGTATATTTCCCATAGAGATTCTAGGAAGAAGGTCACCTTGTATCCACCTGCTAGATCCATTTAGGAGCTCTGTGAAACTTTATGGTTAGACTACAATAGTGATGAGGAGACTCAGTCTGTTTCCATGATACATCAGTATGTTGAGTCCTCATAGGAGGGTTAGATTCAAGACTTCCTGAACAATCTAGACACCATGCCCAAGTTTGATTCATTGAGTAAGATTTTTAGTCTAGATTTTCAGGAAAGTCACAACTCTCTACCTCCCTCACCACCATCTATAGCAACACCTCTGTTTACTCTTGAGTCTGAAACCACTCTTGTTGAGATTATTCCAGGCAAATCCTTGCATATCATTTCAAACTTGGATTCATCCCAGCAAGAGCAACTTGTGAATTTGTTGTGAAACCATCTGGGTTCCTTTGTATGGGGCTATGAAGATATGAAAGGCATCCCTCCTGAAACTTGTACCCCCCATATCTATATTCAGGATGGAGCTCGACCTGTCTGAAAACCCCAAAGGCATATGAACCCAGCTCTAAGAGATGTTGTAAAGGAAGAATTGCAAAAACTCGTGGATGCTGATTTTATCTATCCTATTTCTGATAGCCAGTGGGTCTCTCCATTGGTATTAGTCCCAAAAAAATATGGGAGATGGTGCATTTGCATTGACTACGGAGAATTGAACAAATCCACTCTTAAGGATTACTTCCCCCTTCCTTTCATCGACCATATTCTCGATACCCTTGCTAGTAAGAAGTACTTTTCTTTTCTAGATGGTTTTAGTGGTTATAACCAAATACAAATTGCACCTGAGGATAAAGACAAAACCAATTTTACATGTTCATGGGGTACATTTTCTTACCGAGTGCTTCCCTTTTGGCTATGTAATGCCCTGACTACCTTTCAAAGGGCAGTCTTGGCCATTTTTGCTGACCTTGAGTGTGTGGAAATCTATATGGATGACTTTTCTGTGTTTGATGATTCATTTTAGGAAGCCCTCAAAAATCTAGAAAAAGTGCTTCTTTGTTGCCAAGAATATCATCTTGCCTTGAGTGAAAAAAAAATGTAGATTAATGTGCAAGGCGGGAGTGGTTCTTGGCCATCTTATTTCCGACAAAGGTATCCAGGTTGACCCTGCAAAAATAGAAATTATTTTGAGTCTTCTTGTACCCAAAACTCAAAGGGAAGTGAGAAGTCTTCTAGGACATGCGGGCTAATATAGGAGATTCATTGATAATTTCTCAAGGATATCTACCCCCCTTTTCTGACTTTTGGCTAAGGATAGTGAGTTTTCTTAGTCCACAACTTGCCAACAGTCCTTTGAGACATTGAAGGAAAAACTAGTTCAAGCACCAGTTTTGAGAGGACCAAAATGGTCCCTTCCATTTCATATTTCCTTTGATGCCTCAGATACTACTATTGGCGCAGCTTTAGGACAAGAAGAATACAAACAATCCTATGTTATTTACTTCATCAGTAAAAACTTGTCACCCACTGAACTAAATTACATGGTTACTGAGAAATAGTTTTTAGCTGTAATTTTTTCCATTAATAAATTCAAACATTACATTACAGGATATGAAGTCTTTGTGCATACTGACCATTCCAAAATAAAATATTTGATGAATAAACCATTAACTATCGGTAAAGTGACTAGGTGGTTATTATTGTTGCAAGAATTTAACATTACTTTTGTTGATAGACCAGGAAAATCTAATGTAGTAGCAGATTATCTTTCAAGATTAAATAATCCTGGTGAAGCAATTCCTATTGATGATGATTTTCCCGATGAACATCTTTTTGATGTGTCGGTAGAATACCCATGGTTCGCTGAAATAAATAATTATTTAGTCACTGGAAAAACACCACCTCACTTATACGCTCGTGAAAAGCGGAGCATCATACAAAAAAGTGTTGCATATTCTTGGGTTCAAGGAGACCTCTTTTACATTGGACCATATATTATTATCCGTAGATGTGTAAGAGACGACTAAGTGTTTTATATCTTAAAATCTACCCATGACGAACCTTGCGGAGGTCACTTCGCTGATAAGTGGACTACATACAAAGTGTTACGAGCCAACTATTTTTGGCCCTCCTTGTTTAAGGATGCCAAACAATATGTCAAGCGATGTGATAGCTGTCAGCGAATTAGCCAACCTAATCAAACCAATGAAATGCCTTTATGTCCTCAAGTTATGATTGAGCCTTTTGAAAAACGGGCCATTGATTTTGTAGGACCAATAAATCCAACATCATTAAATAAAAAGAATATTTTGGTTTGTATAGATTTCGTTACAAAATGGGTAGAAGCTAAAGTTGTTTCTTTTGCTACTGAAAAAGTTGTTGTTGATTTTCTCTTTACTGAAATCTTTACTAGATTTGGTGTGCTTAGAGAAATTGTTTCTAACAATGGTCTGCAGTTTATTTCTAATTTGGTGTAGGGTGTGATGGATAAGTGAAAAATCTAGAACAGGAAATATACATCATATCACCCACAAGAAAATGGTCAGGTGGAGTCCACAAACAAGGGGAATTGATTCCATCCTCACAAAGACAGTAAATATTCATAGAAAGGGTTGGGCTAACAAATTACCAGAAGCCTTGTGGGCATACCAAACCACTTGGAGGAACAACACAAGACACACACCATATGAGATGGTGTATGGGAAACAAGTCCTCTTGCCGATAGAGTTCCAGATCAAGACTTTCAGGACTACAGTCCAATTGGGGCTAGATGTCTCTAAAGCACAACAACAGCGTCTTCTACAGTTGAATGAGTTAGGTGAATTTCAAAGGGATTCTATTCAGTATAACATATTGGTTCAATAGTAGTGCAAGAAGTGGCATGATAAGTCTATCTGGAAGAAGCAATTCCAACCAGGTGATTGGGTACTCCTTTACAATTCTAGATTTAAATATTTCAAAGGGAAATTCCATACACACTAAATGGGACCTTATGAGGTGGTCAAAATGTTTGAGAATGGAGCAGTAGAAATCAAAACTATTGATGGACGGAATTCCATGTTCCTGGTAAATGGGCATACACTGAAGGTGTATTTTTAGCCCCTTACTAAAGGAGATTTTATGCAGCAAGTCCAACATCAATCTGAAAAGGAGATGGTAGGTGGAAACACCAACCTGTTGAAGATATGATTCTTTCTTTTCCTCATTTAATAAAATTTAAAAAAATAGAGAGAGAGAGAGAGAGAGAAGAAAAAAATCACAAAAATAAAATAAAAAATATAAAAAATAAATAAAATTTCCTGTAATTATGAAAATCAATTAACTGACATGATTGTAGAAGGATCAACTTGAAAACTAGCATGCTAGCAGGAAGATCGAAATTTCAATAAAAAAAGGGAATGTTGATTTTTAGATATGTTGGCTATCACCAAGAAGAAGCAGGTTCAAGGAACCAGGCCCTTACCCAAGTTTGGGATAACTAGCATGGAAATTTTATCCAAATAAACGCTTAATTCCTACTGCATTTACTTTTTTCGGCACCAGTGCAGGCAGATTTTGAAAATAAAATTATGCCTTTCTTTATTTTCCTGTTTCGTAATTCCCACTATTTTTCTTTCCTTAATCCCATAATGAATCACCCTCCTTTTTTTCAAATAAAATTATCCCTATCCAATTTTGTAAAATTCCTCTTTTCCCCCTTGAATTTTTTCCACATTCCATTTTTGTTTACCCCCCTTGGTGGTATCATTCTTGGAATCCCTGTTATGATATTCCTTCCCATTTTGAAAATTACCCCTTCCCACTTCTTTGTTCCCTAATGGATCGATTGTAGGATCTGATGCAGTCGAATTAGAAGGCATCCTCATGAAACACCAAAGAATGGCGAATAAAACTTCTCTTGTATATTCAGGGAAAAATTTTAGTCCAGCCAAAAAACTATGTTCTATCAGAAAAAAAATAAAAATAAAATAAAATAAAATAAAATAAAATAAATAAAAAATAAATAAAATTATCCCCTCTTTCTTCGATGCTACAAAAATCCTTGGTGCAGGAACGCACATGATTGATGCACGCAAGTTCAGTGCAAGCACATTGCAGTGCAAGCAAGTTCAGTGCAAGAACGATTAGTGCAAGCACACACCCGACTGTGAAAACACAGTGCAAAATTGTTTAACGTAGTACAGGAGCGCTTGATGAAAAATGCTTATTGGGAAACTTACTTTTTATTTCTGTAGATGAATGACTACCATAGTGATAGATCATAGAATTATATTATTTAAATTTTGGTTAAGACTTTCCTTTATCATTTACTAATTTAGGGAGAAATCATTTAAAGTGAAATACATTTTAGGTTCTGAGGTCTAATCTTTTTAATGAGTACCAAAGTACATCTTATGTGAATTATGAGGCAAACGTGGGATAGTATAGATCTACCTGAAACCCCACACTTACCTCTATTTGAAAATATCCTCCATCACTTGTTCATGATAACCTTACCTCATAATCTGATCATCCATGACCATTACACGCCACTGTAAAAACTTCTGCCTCCTCCAATTATCATTGCCTGCTCGTAGTGGATTGATATGTGTGTGCATCCATCCTGAAGGGATGATTTTAATAATTGAACGTGATTGGATGGAAGGGATCAATAAGACGATGGATGAACAGATCTCCATCATAAAATTCTCAGCATCCCTTTGCACTCCACAGTGTCAAATCTTCGTAAGGTTGTGACAAAGAATTGAGGTGGATTCAAACAAACATGGTGCCTATGATACATGAACCATCATCTGCGAAGAAGATAGAGTAGATGAATGAATATCGAAATAGTCTTGCACTATTGCAAGAATCGATATTTCTCCCATTTTTGTATAAATTCAATGCGTTCAATATGGCCATGGCTCTGCAATTTGCAAATTCATTTGAGGGAGGCCGAGCTAAGGTAGGCCCATTGGAATTTGAGGTCACAAAAGAATCTATAGTGCAAGCTACAGGCTTATCAACCATAGGGGAACAATGGTTCAAAAAGGAGAGGATCGAAAAGAAAAGATGTCGCCGATTTGTGGTTGACCGGAAGCTCAAAGTCGACTGGAAGAAAGGGCTTCCGCGCAGCACCATGCTTGGAAAATGGTGAGACCTCCTGTACATATTACAGAATTTTCCTGTGCGTTCATGTACCATATCCAGTTTTTGCTGCATTTTGAATCAGGGAAACACATCAATTTCCCTTATTACCTACTCCGAAGTTTAGAGAAAATGGCAAAAGGAGTGCAGAACGGGGATGTGAGCTGTTGGACATGGAATCCCCCCCCTAATGTTTTGGGGCTTAAATCCCAAGTTTTGACCAAGTCCATTATAAAGGCTCCACAATTTGTGGTTGCGGAGCGCGAAGTAATAATAAATTCACAGGGTTGTCTGCCCTTGTTTCTGTAATGTAATGTTAGCTTGATAGACCTACCCATGGTCCGCAGACCATGGGATTGTATAAATAGAGTGAGGCTCTAAGTGTAGAAGATAGTGAAGGAATGAATATACTAGAAGATGAGTCTAAGAGATTGAGTCTAAGTGTGAAGTGTGTCTTGGGTCATAGAGTAGGAAAAGGCTCTGCAGCTGACTGCGCAGAGGCCTAGTAGTCTGCAGCTGACTGCACAGACCCCTGCATCTAAGTGCGTAGAGCAAGTCGAGTCTGTAAACATTGGAAACATCAATAAAGAGAAGTTTTATCATATTTTTGTGTATCTTTTCTTGGTTTATGTATTATTGGGTATGAATTACAAGTTTACTATGTATTTGAACACGAACTCATATGAATGTGCTGTATAAATAAATAAAACATAAGGCATCCATTTACGCGAAGATAACTAACTGGGGTAGGAAGACAAGTAAGATCTTGGGTGTGACTTAGGGACATAGTGCAGAGCACTTCTCCAACAGTGTGGAAGCCCCACAACCCCTGGTTAGGGCTGCGCGAAGGCAAGTATATCAAGGCCCGAGGGACAGGGAAGTGTGGGAAGGAAAGTATATCAGGGCGTGAGGGACAGGGAAGTGGGCGAAGTAACCTGCGTGAAAGGATTAATAGTTGGACCAATTCAACCTCTCAGACATCATAAGGGTGGGGAAACCTAGTTCCAGCACCCCCTCCCATACTATTTCGAGTGAGACCTCAGTTTGCACTCCGCCGACTATTGCCGAAAGGGTCAGTAGTATAGGGATTTGTTTGGCTAATTAACTCTGAACCTGTGTCAGGCCCCAACAAGCCAACAAATGGTTTCGTTGTCGAGACCGGGATCTGCATAGAGATGTCTGATGTCATATCATTGGAATCCAACTAAGAAAGGAATTGAAGATTGGTTGGACAGGATTCATCACTGAGTTCGCGGTAGATACTTCAGTCAGCTATAGCAAAACAGAGCGATGCTTCCTCAAAGGACCGCGAGGTAAGTACGTTAAGTCTTTGAACACTTGGATTAAAATGCTACTGTGTGAAAAGTGGGTTATGTGAAGAAATTGATGTTTGGGGCTATGCGAAGTGGGCTAATCTACAAAAACAAAGGTAGTGCGGAACTAGAAACTAGCCCCTTGATTTCACCCCCGCGAGGGAATGAGGAAGAGCTCACAAATGTCTCACCAAGAGGTGAGATCAATTTAATAGGACAAAGGATTCTGCACATACCACCCCCAGCCACCACCACCGGTTTCACCATCTTCACCCCCATCCTCGCCCATACCACCTCCGCCACCACCCTGAACCAATATGGCAAGTGTGATAAAGTTGCCAGTGTTCAAGGGAGTAGGGAATGAAGATCCGAACCAATTTTGGTTCATGATAAAATCTGTATGGGAAGTGCAAGGAGTTACGGATGACAATATAAAGAAAGCAACGTTGGTCAGTGATCTGTAGGATCACGCACTGACTTGGTACATTGAGCATTCCAACGAAAATCCAAATGCAGGGATCGTGGATATCCAAACTGCACTAAACAAAGAATTTAGCAGGCTGAAGTCAGAGGCGCAGTTGATCATTGGGTTCAAGGAAATCACAATGCTACCAGGCGAGACCCCATGGGAGTTGGATCAGAGATTAAAGTACAAAATTCACGAAGCTAACATGACGTTGACAGATGGAAAACACCGTGAATGGTTTGTAGCATCGTTAACACCGCATCTAAGGACCGCGTTATCATAACAGACGCTAACAACTTAGGCCGAGGCTTTGGAGGTCGCGATGAGACTACACGAGACCCCGATACATGATCCCAACTTAGGAGTTCAGTAGATTCACATGCAGTTGAAAAACATGTGCCTTGAGATGCAAAGTCTGAAGCAAGATAGTACAGCTCACCCAAAAGTGCACGACAAGGTATGGTGCATAAAGTGCAAAGGTCAGGGACGTGACAAGGACCACTGCCCGGTGTTCATGAATTACCTCATGGGAGGAGGACCAATGCCATTGAGACCAGAGGCACTAGCAGGATCTAGCGCAATAGTTATTTTTGACCTACGTTGTGGTGCGCAATTTGTCAAATAGGAGGAAATCATGCCACAAATAACTGCCATTTATTGTAGAAGTACACGCAGAATTCACAGCAGTTGTTCTGTAATTTTTGTAGATGAGTGGGACATTATGAGCACACCTATAGAAGTTACGAGCTAATGATGGATCAAAATCCTACCTACAGAGTTTAGGCCGAAACACAGCCCCTTGACCAGAACACAGGGATGGCATGAACTAGATTTCAGGGGCACAGATGAAGCCGAGGTGGAGGAGGGATTAGAAGAGGTCACGGACAACTAACATGTTACAATTGCGGAGGGCCAAGAAATTATGCCCGCGATTGTATGAATCCAACATGACCATCATGCTTGTATTGTACATTACTTGATCATGATATGGAGGACTGTCCCACACTGATAGCAAGGTTGCACGATAAAGGAGCACTCCAACCTCCCCCACTCAGAACCTGTAAATGATGAGGTCCGACCCACGCGAGGAAGACCCTAATGTAAATACTATGCTCTAAAGTGGAATTACGACAAGGGATGACAAAGGAAAGAAACCTGAAGAGAGCACTTGGGTTCACAAGGCTCCAATGAAAGAACCTAAGTTATATTTGGAGCGTGCTAAGGAAACCTTCATGGAAGCCAAGAAGAGCTTCACTGATACCTCCACTTTAGGAAGTAAAGAAAGACCGGAGCTAGAAATGGACCCATCAATGCTCACAACGTTCCTGGAAACATGCATGAAGCTACTACGTGACAACAAGGCTATAAAGGGGCTGCAGGAACTCATAAATAGGTGCGCTGGGACTGTGTGAGGAGAACTGCGCGTAGTCCGAAAGCTTAGAAAGCACATGATGCGAATGGGAAGGGAAATAAGATTGACCACGCAGATTGGAGAATATGAGATGGACCAAGTGATTCTAGATCTAGGATCGAACGCAAACGTTCTCCTGAAGTAGACATGGGAGTGCATGGGAAGGCTTATGCTACAATGGTCTCATATCCAACTGCAAATGGAAAACCAGCAAAAGATCCTACCTATGGGAAGATTGCAGGGAATCACAGTGGATATCGAAGGAGCAAGCGCACTAGCCGACTTTGAAGTAATAGAGATTGTTGATGGCAACAATCTCTACCCCACGCTATTAGGAATAGATTGGGCCAGTGACATGAATGGGGTGATAAATCTAAAGAAGCACAAGATGATTTTTGAGAAAAATTCTTTGCACATAGTTGTACCTTTAGACCCTGCAGAAGGATCACACTACATAGAGCCAGTGTGCAACTATGACAACGATGACGATTTGGACTACATCTACAAGATAACCGTGCGAGAACAATATTGGGTGAATCCAACCACGGATGGACAAATCTGATGGGAGCACGAAAGCTCTTGTACATCGGATTCTAATGAATAGATAGAACAATGGCAGAACCGGTTACACGAGGTAGCCATGCTGAACTGTAACATGATTACAAGATCGTCGCGCTGCATATCAATGGCGGTAAGGGATCTGCCTACGTATGATGGGTTAAGTGAGGTGGATGACTTCCTCAACAGATTTGAAAGAGAGGTGTCGGAACAACAACGTTTTGAAGCTTTGAAATGGGTACTGCGCACTACACCCTCAAGGTAGTGGGGTACGCAACAAGGAAGCTTCGGGGACTGGCGCAAATGCAGGAGAACGATGCACATACGGTTTGGGAAGCCTCATATGTGATTAATAGATAAGATTGTTGGATGAAACGGTCTGTGCACCCACTTGTCCAAATGGATAGAGGCATATGGTACGAAACCTACGCGGATGCACATAGTCTTCATGTTAGGAGACATGGTTAGTAAGCATGTGTGGGCAAGGCAATGGCGTGAATGACCCCTCTGGTTAGAACAATAGAGTATGGAAACACTAAGTGTGTAGAAGGTTATCCATGCAGAATCATTTAACAAAGTATGCAAAGCGCTGAACAAGATACACAGTGCGCAGCAGACTGATTGGGACTTGTGTGTACCAACGGTTCTATGGGCTTATAGGACCACGTGCAAGAAATTGATGGCGCAGGCACCTCCGAGGCTGGAGTATGGCACAAACACTGTAATCCCCATAGAGCATAAAATGACTAGTCCACGCATGGCAGCACCAGTAGATACGATGGTTAACAGAGCCTTGGAAGAAGGGATCGCACAACCGAATGAAGCAGAACACTTGGGACCTGAGGAAGAAATCTGATAAGGTAATTTTAGGCTCCAAGAACTTGGGAAAGAAAGGGTGTGATTAAGGGACAAATTTGGGGACTATCACTGTGAATTGATCAGCCTGATGCCTTGGATTGGACCACATACTACTAAACGGATCGACCGTGGTGGCGCGCTATAGATGATAAGATGCGAGACGCAGCCAGTAACAATAAAAAGTGGGTATGTTCTAGGAAAAGTGATGGATGACCAGATGAAACCCTATAAGGTGGCGTGGCCACATGAATAACCAGAGGAGGTACAATCTTAGCACTCCAGGCAGTTGAAAGGATGAGCAGGACTATAAAATACTCTGCCCAGGAGCTGCGTGATGTTGGAGCTGTGCGTAGGAGCAAAGTATCACAAGGTCTGCAACTGCGCAAGGGGGACTGTGCTGCTACGTAGGTTGGCTAGAAGGTGACCGTTGAAGTCACTATTCATGATGTGGTGCTCGACTTGAGACCAAATGGAGTGGGTGGCGGGCATTTAAGAAGCGATTTATGGGCAAGATTTGGGAAAATCTGCCGCCAAGGGAGCATTAATGAACCAGATTTGGGGGGAACGGTCGAATTCAAATTCAAAAGGTGTTATAAATTACAAAGGGCTGCCCAACAAACAACACTTGGCCATTTGTGAATTGAGTTGTTGTATACCCTGCGTATTCTAATTAGAGCCCTGTTTGACCTATGTAGAGTGTTGATTGATCCCCTGATTATGCGAGTGATAAATTTTTGGACGGACATGATGGCAGAATCTAAGGAAGTTATAGAAATTGCAAAGATGACCGCCGAAGAGGCTGCGTAGGCCTTGACTATGGGGGATGCCCTTGAAGGCACCGAGATTGTGGTGGAAATCCCTAAATCACTAAGCACACCAAGGCCGAAGAAAGACAAACAACTGATGGTTCTTGTACATGTGTCCCCACGAAACCTGCTATGCACCAGGTTAACGATGCAAGAGAATGGGAAATTCGTTAACTTGGAAACTAAGCATGGAGGACCTTATCATTGAAGAAGATGAGGACGAAAGCATGGAGGAAGAAATTGAGCCTACATGCCCTCCAACAAATTTGCCTACCTATATCCCCCCGCGAAAGGGGAAAGCAAAAGTGCCCAAGGATCTCAATGAGAGCAAGAGCTCTCTCCTGACCCCACTCCTCCTGGACGACATCATTTTTGAGGGCACACACCTGGGACGAGTGCCTAGCTTGAAATTTGAAGATTGAGATCTCGATGACCATAAGAATTTACCTCACTTAGAGACCATGCAGCTCATGAAGCCCAAGCAAAACACGGTGATAGGGGTTACCGAATTAAAGCTACGAAAGTGGTTACACGAAGTGGAAAAGGCAGGGTTACTAAACCTGCTTTGGATGCCACATTCCCACCACGCTATAATAACAATATTCGTCATCAGGCAACTACTCTGCCTGGTGCATGGTGGGTGTTTGTGGCTGGAGGAGCCCATCCCCATCACGGACCACTTAATCCACTGCATTACCTAGCTCCCATGCAAAGGAGAAGACCCTGCAGACATCTCGGAGGGTAAGAGCAGTGACTTGGCCATCGCAGAGGCCATGAAGAAGAAGTACAAACTGGAGAAGAAGAAAAGGGGCTATGCCATATCCAACATCAACAACAAAGCAATTAAAGTGGCGACCCAAATACTAGCAAGTAAAGTTATGCGCAAGTGCCGTGCAGACGAGTTATCCACATCGGTGGTAGCACTTGCTGAGTAGTGCACGAAGGGGGTCCAGTTTAACTGGTCCGAGTTCCTCTGCAACGAGTTCCTCAAAAATTGCTGCGAGGCCCAGGAACAAGGCAAAATGTTCCACTATGCATGGCTTCTACTATCCATAGTGCTCGTGGAAGGGGAATTGCCGGAGGACAGTCAGTTCCCCACAATTGACAGGGATCTATCGGAGGCCGCGAAGTACACTTCGCTCTAGGCCACGAAGGATGCAACCCAGATCCACGACAGTAAGATACTCTGGATGTTCATGGAAATGAACATCAGAATGGGGATTAACCACAAGCCACGGTTATCACTGACTATCTACAACAACTTGAAGAGTTTTGCAGAATTTAAAGCGGTCCTCCATAGCATATATATCAAAGCGCACAAGGACCTTACCAAGAAATGGAGAGAGCTACCCTTTGTAGCCATGGATGACGTGATTTTTTATGTACTAGATACATGGCCACTGGAGTGGCACACCCCAGACATTGCGGAAATAGAGAATTTTGTGGTGCAAAAGAAGAAAGAGGATGCCAAACTACGCATGGTGCAGTAGGCAAAGAAAAGAAGGCAAGAAACAGTGACAACAAAAGTGCAAGAGGCACGGGCCGCTGCACAAACAACACCAGAATAGAAAAAGGCTGCAATAGTAGCAGCATAGGAGGCAGCTGAGAAGGCACGCGAGGGCCAGAAGTCGCCTTTGCATGGGCAGGAAACAGAGGAAGAGGAGGGCGGCATGGACCCACAAACCACGTCAACACAACTAAAGTGCCAACACCCAAGCAAGCGGACGGGGCCGCACAAGAAGGTCAAGGCATCAAAGTTGTCTATTGACTTGATCACCCTTAATGAGGGTGATCTGCACGACATTGGTGAGATAGTGCGTGATGTCACCTCCCAAGGCCATCTAGAACTTCGCACAAGAGAACCAGATTGTGTTGGGGGCCCTTAGAGTGCAGCTGCATGAGTTGCAGTTGTGCACTCCTCAGGCTGGTACCCTTTCGACCAGCCTCACAGTATGGACAACTGTAGCAAAGCAAATGCTGCGTGCTCGGACAAAAAATACAATAGTGCTACTGGAAGGGGCAATAGTGACAACAAATGAGGCTAATAGGCCTATGATTAGTGCACTGAAAGGTATTAGGATCAACATGGTTGCACTCCCGCGGGAGACGCTATATGTTCTATAGGATGGGATTACTGAACTGCGAGTTAGGGAGAGCCGCATGCTGCAAGTTCTGAGTGACCAAAAGATCAATGTGGAGCAGTTGAGCTTGCAGCGCGACGAAGTGGTGTCATAAAACAGGCAGATGGTACAGGTGCTGGAAGAAGCCTGTCGGATGGTCCCTGAGCTAGCCATCCCAGCAGATGCACCAGTAGAGGCACACATCCACAGACTAACAGCAGGGGTGTGTGAGGCGCAAGAAGAAATGACTAAGGTTCAACTAGAGCTGAATCTTCAGATAGCAGAGCTGCGATTGAAGGCGCAACCGTCCACCCCTCCGGAAGTAAGAGAACAGTGCACCAACGCTATTGCATCAGGGCTGGAAGAGATCGACAATGTAGTAAGGGACTAAACTAGAATATTGGAGGAGTCATTTGAGGTCCTCACGAATCTGTAGGAGGACCCCAACATCCAGCACTTAGAGATAGAGGCGTGTGAGCTCCAACAACAATACGATAGTGTCAAAGGGCCCAACAGATGGTGGCCTTCACTTAGATGCTTGCGCGAATGCAACAGGCCAAAGCGTTGAAAGAGTAGGTGGACATAGCATGGCACAAAGAAGTAGTCCTGAAGGCACGCATTCAGCCTTGGATCGATGAGGACTTCACCATCAAAACAGGAATTGAAGGCAAGCTTGTACAAATGAAGGGGATGCAGGAACGGATGCAGGGAAGCAGTTCCAACACTGCAGTCTTGGAACAACGGGTACAGGAGATTCAACAGATAGTCACTCAGTGCACTGCCGACCTTGCAACAGTTTGAATAGAGTTGGAGGAACTCCACACAAAGATCTCTGCACCGACAGAGTGACTTGAGGGCAAGTCGCGATGTTTGTGTTGCAGGCCTATTGAGCTAGAATCCCACCCTAAGGCACTTAAAGCCCATGTTTTAACCAAGTCCATTATAAAGGCTCTGCAATTTGTAGGCATGGAACGCGAAGCCATAATAGAGTCACAGGGTTGTCCACCCTTGTTTTTGTAATGTAATGTTAGCTTGATAGACCTACCCATGGTGTGCAGACCATGGATTGTATAAATAGAGTGAGGCTCTAAGTGTAGAAGATAGAGAAGGAATGAATAGAATACAAGATGAGTTTAAGAGATTGAGTCGAAGTGTAAAGTTTGTCTTGGATCGTAGAGTAGGAGAAGGCTCTGTAGCTGAGTGCACAGAGACCTAGTAGTCTGCAGCGGAGTGCGTAAGTCAGGTCGAGTCTGTAACCATTGGAAACATCAATAAAGAGAAGTTTTATCATATTTATGTGTATCTTTTCCTGGTTTATATATTATTGGGTATGAATTACAAGTTTACTGTGTATTTTATATACGAACTCATATGAATGTGTTGTATAAATAAATATAACATAAGGCATCCATTTACGTGAAGATAACTAATTGGGGTAGGAAGATAAGTAATATCTCAGGTGTGACTTAGGGACATAGTGTAGAGCACTGCTCTAGCACCACATAAGCCCCACAACCCCTGGTTAGGGCTGCGCAAAGGCAAGTATATCAGGGCGCGAGGGACAAGGAAGTGCGTGAAGTAACATGCGTGAAGGGATTAACAATTGGACCAATTCAAGCTCTTAGACATCTCAAGGGTGAGGAAACCTAGTTCTAGTAACCCCCCATACTACTTTGGGTGAGACATCAGTCCGCGCTCCGTGGACTGTTTCCGAAAGGGCTGGTAGTATAGGGATTTGTTTGGCTAATTAAATTTGAACCTCGGTCACACCCCAACAAGCCAACATGAGCCGAGTTGCATATAAACTGTACCATCACGGGATCATTGCAATCTTGGTTAAGAAAGAGCTAGAGGCTAAGGAAATAACCTGGGAGGCATTCTTGAAAGGATTTCAAGAAAGAAGTGCAGGGGGGTTAGCTGGAAAGAGTTCAACAAAGAAGAGAAAAGTCGAGACCTCGCGCCCTGCCAAGGCAAAAAGAAACAAAAAATGGGTGCAAGAAAAGGAGAAATTTGTTGAAGAAACTTCGCCCTTAGAAAAAAGAAGAGCAACTAGGACCTTGACTAAGAAAAGGACTGTCTCTTTGGGCACAAGTCGCGCTCAGTCGAGCTCCCTGATTTTGATTGAAAAGTCACCCTAGGCTTCACCTGGAGATCACAACCTCTCAGTTCTCACAGATGCAATAGCTCATACTGTGGTGAATGAATAAAATTCAGATAAGGAGCACGACATATCCTTGTTGTCCTTCCTTCATAATTTGAAGAAGCAAAGAGTGACACAGAGTGCAAGTAGAGACCTGGCAAAGGGTCAGGTAGATGACAAGGCGCAGCACATAGAAGCCCTCGACAATTTTAATGAACAGGGTATTTAAACCCCTGATTAGTTAGATGTGCAGGGTACTGAAAACCTCGATGACATGGAAGCTCCTAGCATAGAAACCCTTGGTGATATTATGATGCAAACCTTGAATGGCCAAGACAACTTTGATCTTGGCAATGACTGTACATGTTTTGAATCAGTTGCAGAAAAAGTTTTTGCACCAGAGGAGCTGGAAACGGAGACCTCTACCCTCTATATGAATAACCAAATATTATATCTTGAATAGCAAGTTCATGAATTGGAGGCATTAAACCAGGTCATGAAGGAGTAGAATTGGCAGAAGAAAGGCAAGATAGAGTTGGTAAAAGAGGTCAAAGAAAAAAAACATCAAGTGAAGGTATGGAAGTTTTGGGCTTCTAAATGCTACAAACACCTCAAGAAGGTGACCAAAGAACTTAAGAAAGCCCAAGATAAGAAGATGAAGGTAGTGAAAGCAGGGATCAGTATCCAAGTGCAGGATTGAAAGATGGCTCCCTATGTTGAATATTTTTTGCAGCAGGTAAAGGTTGTGTGAGGGCACACAATATCTTAGGGATGGGAGGATGTTGGTAGGCCAAAATGCTCTATTTTTACCCCCTTCCTATTAAAAAAGCACAATCCTTAACCTTTGTTTATCTCCATAAACCTCCTCATTCCTGCACTAGTCCAAGAATACTATCTATTCCTACATAGACTTCATATTTCATGTTTAATGTTTATTAGGTGCTTAATTAATCATTTTAAATAGATTTCATGCCTTTAATATTTATTGTAACTTATATTTACTTTCCTAAAGTATTAATCATTGTATTAGCTTGATCTAATGCAAATATATTCCGGCACCGCCGACAACTATCCGTTTCATGATCTTAGCAACAACTCAATCACTTCACATGGGAATCTTGTTCCACGTCATCCATTTCAGTTGCGGTCATCTAGAGTTGAGCTCAAGTGGAGGATAGTCGGGGATATGGCCGAGGATAAGGTCTATGGCCGACGATTAGTTCGCATCTTATTATAGCCACTAGCTTATTTTTGTAATTTTGTTTGTTATTTCATTTCAGCCAAAAGGCTCAATTTGGAACGACTGTGTAATTTTCGTTTATGGCCATAGGCCGAAGTGTTGTATAAAGTATAGCTCTCAGATAGAACTAGGTTAGCGATAGCAGTGCAATTGTAATTTTTGGTTAATTTGTAATCTCATTGTCGCTTTCGTTCTTGGCTAGATTTGAACTCATAATGTATATTTCTTGATTGGAATTAATACAAGGAGTTGCATCATCATTTTCTCACTATGCATTTTAATCTTTCATTGATGCATTATTAACGTGCTAAAGGTTTTCGTTTCCTAAAATGGGAGACGAGCTGGTTGGCTAGGGCCCAGCCAACCCAACTCGTTTACCCTCTTGATTTCGTCATCTTAAAGGTGTATGTTAACTTTGTTTATTTGCAGAAGCGTGGTTTAAATCGTAATTTTGTTCTTGCTTAAGAATTCTGATTTATTTGTTAAATAGTCAAAGTGTAAACAGATCCGTTGTGTGAAAGTCAAATTGAATTACTTTACGTTCTGTAATTTCTTTTCTAGTTTTCTTTCGCTTGGATCGTGCAGATAATATTATTCCTGCACCAGTGCATGTAGGATTTTGCACTCTGGTTTGCTAGTTCATTTACAAAAAGTGTTTTATTCCTTTTCCTTTATATGATTTAATCTATTTCTACAAAGTAAATGTTCATCATCAGAAGGAAGCATTTCTAGTACTAAAAGTTAAACTTCTAAATATTAAAGATGACTTCATGAAATAGAAAAGAGAGTTGTTGCAATATCTTAATTTATGTTTGCACCTCACGATTTAAGGAAAAGGATTAAAAGTAATCTGAAATATTATAGTGAACCCGTTTTGAGTTAGATTTGATTGCATGCAAAACCCTTTGACTGAAGAAGGTTTGATTTACCTTTTGAAGATTGTTTTCATCTTAAAAGTTTATTTCTATTTGAGAGATTCAGTTGATTGAAGCATTCTTTTTTGTGTGTAAGTTATTTCAGATTATGCTCGTATTTGCAATTATTTTTATAGTTAACACTCCATTTTATTTTTCCCAAAAGTAAATTGGAATACTTGGTGTAGGAAGCTTTGTTCTAGTACAAGAACCAGTGTCTTGTTACAAGAACAGAGTGCTCCAAGCCTTGAGCCTTAGAGCCCCTACACGAAGACATAAGTCTTCAATATAAGTGTAAAATATACTTCTCACATAAGTTATGTACCTGTACTAGTGCAAACAAATTGCAAGTGAACAGGAACGACCAATTAGTGTGAGAAGGAAAATCATTTAAAAGGCATATCTTTTCAAGGGCCTGCTTGTTAAACTACCACCACCTATACTGGGAATAAACATAGAGTTTTACTTCAGCGGTTAAGATTGTTTCCAGTAGTGTGAAAGTTCCCTTATTTGATTTCTTCACAAATGTGTTCTTTTACATTCCAGCACTAGAATTACTTTGGTGTCAGTTTCCCTTTGTGATTTTCCTATTTTATTATGCAAGATTTCAATTGAGAAGTAGGAAACGAAATAGGAAAAGTCCATACCACTTCTAGCATTACCTGTGCTTCATCTCTAAGTTTATGAAACCCCCGGGTTGACAATTAAGTGTTGAAGGAGCTTGCTTAAGTGCAATTCTGCACCCAACAACAATCAAATTATCGAAAACTTTTAGAAAAAGGAAAGGAATCTGACTTCAATCACCACGACATATTCAATCATTCCAAACAACATTCTAATGAACATAAGATACAATTGTAAAAATTGTTCTACATGAAGAATTCCATTCTATTGACATAATAAAAACAAACTTCACATCATTAATGGAGGTAAACCTTAATCACTTTGCTTATTTGGCTAGTTTGAAAGGGTTTCCATCAGCCAACATTTTTATCTTTCTCACTAGACTGGGTGAAATCAACTAAGAAATAAATACCCTCTCTAGTGGGGACATTCTCTTTTCTAATCTCAAATGTGAAAGTATCACTAATTTGAGACATAGACTTGGCTTCTAAATCTCCAGATTCAGTCCCAATCTTCTCCACTTTATCATCCCACTAATTGGAAATAGAAGACAATTTTACATATTGAACAAGATCACTATTTTCAAGAGAAGGCCCATCAACCTTTGGAATGAGCAAACAACTATGATAATGATTATCATCTTTATCCATTACAAGAGATTTATTATCAGGTTCTAATGAGATCCCAACTTCTAAACTGACCTACATTGCCTCGGCCTTGCCTTTGTATTTTCCAAGCTCTTTAGTCTCTTTCACATGCACTTCCATAGTCGCATTAAGAAGCTCTTGCCCAATTTTTGTGCTTCCCAAATAAAATTATCTTTAGGAATATATGAGTGTGCAACTTCCACCATAGTTTGGTTAGTGCTATGACCTGCAAAACAAAAGAAAGGATTATGTTCATAAATACTTCATCCATAGAAAACCTTAGGCAAAATTTATCAGAACAACATGAAGTGACCCTAAATACAGATTCCCACTACATTCAAAATAATGACACTAGAATTGAAATGTAATAAATGAATTCAGCATTTGGGATGATAAGCTTTACCTTAGGGTCAAGTAGGACAGATTTTGGATGGCTACTTATTCTCAAATGCAACAATGATAGTTGAAACATACTGATGAGGCTCATCAATAAGTAAATTATATGGACCTTAATGCCACTCTTCAGCTTATTAAAATCAACTTTTCTCACATTTCTTTAGATATTTTATTATATTTTGCTTAGTGAGAAGGGTAAAGATGAGATGTTATGTCATGTGGCCTAATGTGCATTAATTGCAAGATTTGGAGAAATTTTGGCTAATTTAAGTGTAGGAACTCAAAGTAGACAAGCAAGAGGTATTTTAGGAGATTGGATCTCCCTCCTTAACTCCTCATCCACTCAAATATTCCTCCACTAGATCACATCATCTCGGGGTTACAAGCAGTCAAGCCCACTGGGGTCATTAGCAGCCAGGCTAGTGATATTTCAAGATAATTTGATCTCGAGTTGGGAGCCAAGCCTCCCTAATTTTAAAGAAGTTGTTGGTAGCTTCAGTTGTATAAATAAGAAGGCCTAGGGCCTCAATAGGATTTGACCTATTTTATTGTAGCCAAGAGGCATTTTTGAGCTAATACATTGTGACTGATAACTCTTATGTATTTTTGACATTTTGATCAAAATGAAAAGCATTTCCTTGACCCAGTGCTAGGTTGACTAAGAGGGTTGAAGCTCTTGGGTTAACGCCCAACCCTAGTAGCAGAAGTTTCTCTTTCTGTGCATCTATTCTTAGATTACATTCATAGTTAGTTGCGGAAGTGATTTTGGTTTTGCTTAATCTGCAAGCATTTGGATGATTAATTAGTTTGCTTCCATTTGTGGATAGATAGATCAGTGGTACAACAATGATAGTAAACACTTCAGAAAATATTGTGGTAGTGGCCTCTGCCTCATCTCCCTTATGGGATCATGGTTTGAGGGTTCCATTCACACAACCCAAAAACATATTTATTGTTTGATCATTGAATAACCTAGGGTTTATTGTTGCATAGATCATTGTTTCTAAATTTCTTAGAATTACCTGCGATTTCATTTTGGTCTCTTGATTTTTCTATGGTTTAGAATCACTTCCATTCATAAACTTAGGCAGTAGCTATTAATAACTCTATTTTTCCTAAATTTAACTCATCTTCTCCATATATAAATGAAGTTGGGCATAAATGAAGAAAAGAATGTATGTTGTTGTAGGAGTTTCTGATTTGCGGGGACACCTCATCTCACCAACCTCATCTAATTCTTCTCCACCTACGCTGCCAAAGCCCACCAAACCTTAATCTAAAATTCCATTTTGTAGCAAAGTAGACATTTTCCTTGAGCAAGTCCGACCATCTTGAAGCCTTGGACTAAGTCTTGGGTAGTGTGCACCTCTTATATGCCTTAGTTCCCCATTAGATGCCTTTTCCACACTTCATCCTACCTTTCCTACCTCCCTATAAGCTTTCGGCCTGTTTCCTGTAGTAAAACAAGGCATCCTGTAATAGAACTAGGACATCTTATAGTACTACAAGAAACCATGTAGTAGCCTGTTTAAAGCTCGAATTGAGCAGAAATGGTCATCTGACAATAGATTAGGCCTCCACTTGGCTTCCATACCCTCGACACCATTCCAGAACTATTTCCCCATACTTGTCTCCCTTGCCAAAGAATGAATTTACTAAATTAGCATTTGCATTCATAAAGCTAAAAATCAAAAGGCTTTTTCTGCAATTTCTCATTAACACATGCATGCAACAGTCACTAGTTTTTAGATAAATTTCCATGCTTATTTAGTCCAAATAACTAGATGTTATATGCAAGATTAAGTTAGGTCTCTTGTGCAAGAAATATGTGTAGAGACTTAGCTAGATGAGTTCATTTCACTTTATAACACCTTCCAGTTCAGCACTTTCATTTCCTATAGTAGGTAGAATTTCCTTTTTGCATTAAGAGTACTTTTCCCTTTGTTATTTGGTAGTTAGACTCCGTCTAGTCAATAAAAGACTGGTTTGAAAAAGCCTAGTGTTCTATTGCCCCGGTTGAAAAATGAGAAGAGTAGACCATTGCATCTACTATGTATAAAACATTGTCACCTCCAAGTTTGTACGAACCCCGGGTTGATGAAGTAAATCTAGCAACCATAGGAGTTGCAACATTCTTTCTACAATACTGGAGCTCATCACTTTTTGGTGTCATTGCCGAGGAGGTTTCTAAGTAGATGTGATTTTTTTCTTTCCTTTTTTTTTCCATTAAGCAAATAGTTGCAATCTTTGTTTTCTTTCCAATTCTATAAGTAGTTCCATTCAGCAAATAGTTGCAATCTTTTCTTTCTTTCCATTCTACAAGTAATTCTAAGAAAAAAACCCTAAAAAAATAAATTCCTTTCATGCCTCATAGGAGTAGAGACAACTTAGGAAAAAAATTTCCAAATACCCCCATTGCATCTAACAACCAACCTTCCCTCTTCTTCGGTGGTTGTGAGCTAGAGGACCCATTAGGTGAACAACCATAGATCTTTAAGGAGCCTATTGGTGAAGAAGAAGAAGAAGAGACCATTCCACCAACCTACACCATGGATGAAAATAGAAATGGGATTGAAATCAGAGAAGAAAAATAGAGCTAACGGTGTTTTTCCCATCAGATAAACTAATGGAGATGCTAGGATGAAAAAGATAAGCCCCTCTTCCCTTCTTCACTTTCGTGGCTTAACCTTAGAGGACCCGGATACCTTTTTGTTTGAGTTTATTGTCATATGCAGAACTTATGATTATACCTCTGATGACTAGAAGTTGAAATTATTCCCATCCACCCTCAAAGATGTAGCCTTGTGTTAGTTCATGGGTTTCCTTGGGGACAACATCACGACGTGGGCTCAAATGTAATAAGCCTTCAACAATAAGTATGGGGATTATTGCAGGTCCAAAGATAGCAAAGAGGAAATTTTTAGAATGACCTTGGGACATGATGAGTATTTGGAAGATTATGAGGAAGGGTTCCAAATTAGCTACAAAAGGGCTTGATGCACCCTCGATCATGAATCACTTAAGCTAGTCCTTCTTAGAGGGATTAGGGAATATCTCCTAGAAACCCTAAAAATGTTGTCAGGAGAGGACATATATCAGTTAACCTATGATGATATTAAAGCAGTTTTAAAAAATCATTCTAGGGCAAGCAAAAAGAAGGGTAAGGCTAGTCAAGCTTTGGCCAGTTCATCCTCCTCTGTCAAATCCATAAAAATTGAAACCGAGAAGATGTTGGAAGACTTCAAAAGTGAAATGTTGCATACCCTTACTCTGCACATAGACACAATGCAGATCAAGACAAAGCAGGAGGAAGCAGAAAGAGCCTTAGCTCTTCTGCCCTAGATGTACCAAAAGGCACCCTAGAAATGAATGTCCATTGAATCTTATAGAGATATGCTTAGTCTGTGAGGAGAACCACTCCATAGACAAGTTCCCTTCTCTTCCTAGATTGAAAGATCTGTATCAAGGAATTGAAGGGGTGACTAAGCAACTCTACTATATCAACCAAAGAAGGCCTCAAGGACCTCGACCATACCATCAAGGAATGAAAGGAGAAACCTATTCATATTACAACCCTAACCAGAATGCATTCGTTCCAACTTAGTTCCCTCCTACTCATCCTTCATTGTCCACACCTTCTCCCTTGCCTTTTTCACCTCAATACCATTCCCAACCTACCAATCAATCATTTCAGCCATATACTCCTCCACAACCTCAGTGGAATGCACCATCCTAAGGGTGGAGGCCCCCATACAACCAATTTCCAACCTTATTGCCTCCACCTCCATCTCAACCACAGCTCCTTTACCCTGCTCCACCTGAGTAAACTTATATGCTTTCTCAACGAAATCTGAACCCAAACAACAAATAGGCATAGAAGGTCTAGAGTGGGGAAACATCTTACCCTGCCTATGCTATGGAAATTCAAGAAATCAACCTCAAGTATGGAAGAGTGCTTCCAGATAATCAATCTCCATATCTACTTGAGGAGCTTGAAGACAAAAAGGATAAGAGTGTTCCTCAAGCCAATCCACCTCATTTTCCTAAGAGATTAATCCATCATATCCAGTGTTGGGACGAGAAAAAGGTATGTTTTCTCCTTGTAAATAGCCTAATTTAGCATTTTTCTTCATACGCTTGTCTTTGTTTTATGGATCAAAATAGTGGAAACAACAACAGAAGTTTGGTAAAATCGATTAGTAACAAAGTAGATAAATTTGGACATAGAAAACTGACTTTTAGTATCTTTGTATGCAGAGACGCGGATTGGACGATAGCTATTCAATCGACAGGACAACAACAGCCAGTAAAGGAAAAGAGAAAACGTCCTAAGCATGGAAGAAAGTGAAAGACCAAGAGGACCAATGCTATTTTATGATGAAATCAGATCGATTATTTTGATTATCTGTTTACTTTTCTAAATGTTATATAAGGCTGAAAGGCAAACAAAACATCTAGTTCAGAACTTCACAAATTGTAACTATTCTTTTGGACATATAATACTTTCCTCATGGTGATGTTGTAACTTTGTTACTTATTTTAATGAAGAAGATTTTGTTTAATTCATAATCGTATTCTAAGTATCTAATAGTGGGGACTTCTTGAGACTTTGGGCCTAGTCAAGAGAAGATCTACTACTTCACCTGTGTTATAATCATTTCTGTTTATTCTTTACTATTTGTTATTGTTAAGTTAATATCATTCTGATTACCATGAGGATTGATGATTCTGATTTACATTTGTTGTTTATTCAAGATTCAAGATTTAGCTGTGTGTTACATATGCGTGATGCTCGTTATCGAATTGGTTGTGCTAACTCCAGCATTAGATTGTTGTCCATTCTAATTAATGTTATCATAGATTTCAAAGTTAGAATTGATTTCTTTCCATGAGATGCTTATATGGTTATTTGATGTTCAATTATCATTTGATGTTCAATTGTCATAGTTCTCTTTCATGTTAAACAAGTTAGTTTCAATACCAATTAAGATTGCCAAGTGTAATTCTTTCTATTTATATTCAGATTCATTTGCTTTCAAAATAAATTAAGTAGAATTGCAAAGTGTGTTATGAATTTCTTTCAGAGTTTTTTGGATTGCATTTAAAGAGATAGTCATTAGCAAATGCAATGATTCCAATTTATTTCATTATCAGTTGACCTCTAAATTCACTGCATATATAGTGCTGAAACTCTTGAAATAAAAAGACTTCCCCTGGGTTGATAATGAATGTAGGTATTAATACTGTTTGTAATAAGACATCTTAGTGCACCAACATTTTGGTATTGTTTCCAGGGAGAGTGTTTCAAAGTGAATTCATTTTATCTTGCTGTAAGAGAATTGGGTTTTAAAAATGAGAGGTAAGAACCTGCGTGACTAGTAAGTAAAGTGCTTGCCCATCAGAACCCCCCACCTAAATTCACAAAACCCAAGGGATCAGTGAGCCTTGGGAGAAAAACTTTTATAGACGAAATTGGTAGAGAAGCAGAGTCTCAGGTATCAATAGGATTCCAGACTGTCTCTGGAAAAATGCCCGCTGTAATCCCTCATGCAGCAGGCTCACCATCTGCAGCCTACACTGAGATTCAAAGCCAAATTAGAGGATCTTAACAGAGTCTTCAAGTTACAACAAATTTACATTTTGATCCTCTACAAGAGGGAAAATAGTGTAACTTAAGGGAAGGAGAGGGAGAAACTAGTGGAACTGCTAAGGTAGGACCTCAGTTGTCTAAGCAAGGATGCCCTAGTGGGTGGGTGGGTAAATAGTTACAATAGAGCAGCCTTACGGCACTCACCACTTAAAGGTGAGCCATACTTCTCTCTAGGTCGAGCCACGTCCTTTCCCTCCCTTCATTACGGGTGATGGCCATCCTCTCATCCTCAGCAAGACAAGTTGCGACTTCATACCTACTTATCCAATCCTGTGCTTCCCACCATATGAATGAGTGATGGAAATCCTTCCTAGCCCTCTGCCCCTTGTGCGAGCAACTCCGTTTCTCTATGTTCCTCACCCATATGATCCCTGATCTAGGCAGTGCTACAAAACCAACTCGGATTGATAATCCTCCGCTTACTCAAAACCCCTGAAATTCCTTAAGTATATTGGCACATTTTTTACCAAATGGGAAATCAGCCACCTCAAGGTCAAACCTCGACATGGGAATACCCCATAGTCGACCAAGTGGCCAATGCCTCTATGAAAGCTCTTCCTTTGCAGAGAATCCAAAATTTTCATCGGTGATCACGGAGGATCCCGATGCCTTCCTATTCGAGTTTGATGTCCTCTGCAGAGGATATGAATATACCACCAACAATTAAAAACTAAAATTATTCCCTTCTACTCTTAAAGGAGAAACTTTGAGGTGGTTCGTGGGTCTAGTCGGACATACTATTAACTCTTGGGATGACATGAAAACTTCCTTCTAGACAAGATACCAGGACTTTTGCAATACTAGGGAATTAAAAGATGAAATCTTTAAGATGACTGCAAAGGATAATTTGTAGAGATCACCTCACACCACCTTACCAAAAGAAGTCCAAAAGATATCTTAATTAAGGGAATGAAAGAAGAATGGATAGAAACTCTTAATTTAATGGGGAAAGGAGATCTTTCTCAAGAATATTATGATGAAATCATTCGCTTGTGTATCAGGTGTTCGTGAGGAAGCACACGCACAGGAGCAGGAAGTCGAGATCCTATGACCAGGGTAAGAAAACCACATAGTGGAGGCCTAACACGAATGGAAATCGGTAACCTCCTAGAATATTTCAAGATGGACATCCTGGGAACCCTCACAATGTAGCTGGACATCCTACAGGCTAAACAAAAACAAGCCTTAGTAGAATAAAACTGGTTCTTTTTCTGCCCACGCTGCCGAAAGAAGCACAACCAATGGGAGTGTCCATTAGGCATGTTTTAGACATGCACTATGTGCACCAAGGACCATGCCATTGAACAATGTCCATCACTTCTAGGGATGAAATCAGTTTTCGAGGAAGCAGAAGAAGAGACAGAGCCAATATATTTAATGAACCAGTGTCATTAGTGGCAAGCCAAAACTATAGGTATGTCACAAGACACGTCCCAGTTATTTCCTTCCTCACCATTTAATTAGCAACATAACCTTGGGGAAGCATGGCAAGGCCAATCACCTTACTTGAATTGGAAATTCCAACCATTCCCTATGAAACCCTAGCCAACTCAGTCCTTTCCAGGTAATTGTTGGCTAAATTCTCCTTATGCTCTTGTTTGGCAAGGTAATCCATATACATCCCAGTGGCTTGCCTCTACTTCTTAAAGCCCAAACTGATCTCCGAATTGGCAACGACCTTTGGGGATATCCAATAAACCTATGGGAACAGGTTATCAACCTCAACTTGCATTATCAACCACATATCCATTATATCAAAATACTCAACCTCTTCTGCATCCTCAATTACCATCTCAGCTGAATCTGAATCCCATAACAAACCGGTTTAGCTGGTGCAAATTGTCAAAAGTGTAGACTATGAGATTGAACAAAAATAATGTAATGAACTTAGATTGAGTTTGGGACGTATCATCACCCTTGAGGAAAATAGGAACCATCCATCAATTGAGTTGGAAACCCAACCTGTACATATGTCATCAACTGTAATTGACACCGAAATAAAACAAGGAGAAGATACAGATCAGCATAAAAATCTTGAGAATCTCATAGTCACTTCTCCCCCATTCCCCGAAAGGCTAACAATACCCAAACCAATTGTTTATTTATATTTTTATCTTGTAGGGGAACTAAAAAATCTTTGTATTAAAATTCCTCTCCTCCAGCCCATCAAAGATTCCTATTTATGCTAAAATGATTAAAGAGTTGTGTGTAAAGAAGCCTGTGAGGAAAGAAAAAACTTCACCGGCCATTCATGTTGTAGGGACCTTATCTGATTTACTCTTGGGGGGTGAAACTCTAGTAAAATATGAATATCCTGGGAATCCCATTGTTACAATTCAAATATATGGTTGTTCCTTTCCAAACACACTAGTTGATCTGGGTGCATCCATTAACATATTAACAGCAGAAACCTATCAGACACTCGATATTACAGCTTTGGAACCAACCACCCTGTTATAACTTGTTGATCATTCGGTGGTGAGATCAGAGGGAACTTTACATGATATTATGGTTTATATTGATTCATGGGAGTATCCGGTATATTTTCTTGTTATAAACCCAAAGAGTTGATTGGATGGACACCCTCTCATTTTGGGCCGACCTTGGTTGGCAACAACCGATGCTTACATAGGCTGCCCAAAGGGAAGCATGACTATTGCTAAAGGGGATGCTGTAAAAAATCTCGTTTTATATCCTCCAGCCAAACCAAGTCTGCCCATTGTAAAAATAGTAAACAACCACCCACATACTGGGAAGAAAGCATTTGTTCACCACTTACAGCAGGAGAGGCACTTGAATTCAAGGATCAGAATGAAGATGATGTTATCAATAACTTTATCAATCAGCCAAATAATGTGAACAATATCAAAGGTCAAATGTTAAAAGAAATTCTTGATAATGAAGCCTTGGAAGACCCTTTGGAAGATACTGATGATCAGCATATCCAGATAACTATTGTTCATAGCAGCAAGCCTATTGAAATTGAACCAGACAAAGTTTTAAACTTTAATGATAGCCTGGACATTGATCAACAGTAAAAGCTCATTCGGGTCCTGCAAAAATATAAAGGGGCTTTTTCTTGGTGTATAGACCCACAGTTGTGTGTTGGCATTATGATGCATGTGTTGTACTTGATGGAAAACCACTTGTAGCAGAACAACTCACTAATATATAACTAGATGAATCTATAGAAGAGATATCAGATGTGACAGAATACATGGGATGCAGGGCAGCTCAAAGGAATCAATTCAGATGTAATGAAGAATGACAACTCATTAAGATGACAGTTCTCAGTATGGCAAGATAACTTTGCCATCAAGTCCAAAGGGGGAGATTGTTGGCATGATGATACAGGTGTTGTCCTTGATGGCAACTTACAAAGATGACAGATCACAGCTCAGGCTCACAGAATGAAGAGAAAGAGATATACGGAGGTTACCCTTGATAATGCCGCGTATACACGCGGCTTAGTCGATCAAAAGTTGCATATACGTATACACGCACTCTCATGCAAGGAAACATGAGTACATTTGGTTTTGTTCCATGGTATTGTGATCCATGGTATTGGTCCAAGGTATCTTATCCGATGTGTTGATCCTAGGTATTTGGTCCAAGGCATTGGTTCTAAGTGGTTTTGGACCATGGTATTGAGTAAAGGCCTAAGACTATAAAAGGAGGAAAAGATCATTAGGAAAAGGCATCAAGTAAGTTTCGAATATCTGATGATGTATGAGATCTAGTATGCAGGTTATGGGTTCATGATGCCTTGATTGATCTGAGCTAAGGAGGAATCTCAGCGATTGATGGAGAACAAGATCTAAGGATAGATTGGGATCTAATGGCTTGGAATGAATCATCTCTATACGGTATGATCATGTTTATTCTAGATCTGTATACTGACGCATGTAATGTTCTATAAATATTATGATCTGGGTATAACTCAAGTTTTGGAATGGCTGCAAATCATGAATGAATATTTACAGATGTATATGCTGGCTGACTATGTTAAAAGCGTGTACATACGCAGGTTAGATACATCTAAGTAGCGTATACCATATGAGCTATGATGTTTGAAGTTACAGGTGGTTCTGGTTGTTGATGAGTTCTGATCACTGTTTACTGGTGTTAGTATTCTGCATATTCAGTTTGATTGATTGTTCTTAGCTTCGGTGTTGATGGATGAGATCTAATAATGGATCGGGATCATAATGACTTATCTTTATGTGATCTAATGGACTAGATTTGGTTGCTAACACACATATTATCCTTGTATATGTAATTATCTGGGTATGTATGAAGTCAGAAAGTGCAGCGAAGTTATAAGTAAGTAATTAATGACATACACGCTGGTTCGCTTTGGTGAAGCTGCGTATACATGCTGGTTCAACTCTTCCAAGTAGTGTATGCACTATGATGCATGATTTTTTATGATACAGTTAGATCTGAACATTGTTGCAGAGTTCTGTGTTCTGCTCTGTGTTCTGGTGACTGTAGTTTGTTGACAGGGTTTCAGTGATTCAGTATTGGGTTATTCAGAGATTGATGATGCTAGTGTTGATTGATTGTGTGCTTCAATGATATTTATGGGTCCAGTATGAAAATTAGATGAAACATGGCCTTCAGATTATGATGTTGTGTTCCATGAGTATCTAGTTTGAAAATTTATGAAATGTGGTACCTGGTGGAAGAAAGAGAAGGTTGTGGTCTTCTGTAGGTCAGCATCTACATGCTAGTACATCAGCTAGTGCAAGAGCTAAGGGGGTTGTAGCTCCCTTCCAGGAGAAGCTAGAGAACGAGAGAAGGTTGTAGCCTTCTACAGGTAGAAGCCTACGTACTGGTATAAGACTGCACCAGTATAGAAATATTGTAAAAGGAAGTTTCTTATTAAAAGAAGATAGAGACGAATTGCAGCGGGTGGTTTTCGCCCACATTGGGTTTCCACCTTATAGCATGGTGTTCATGTGTGTTTCTTGTGAGTGATGATCTGTTTTGTTTTACTGCACATGTTTACTGCTCATATGATTAATGAAGTTCTGATGCACTAATTAAAGATCAACATTTAATGAATTAATTGAATCATAAGTTTACTAGATATACGCTAGTTGCATTAGACATAGTTGCGTGTACACGCGGGTTCCCTTAACTGAAGTAGCGTATATGAATCTGAGTATGGAAATGAAAAAGTGTTTGATTTAATAATACTGATTCACCCCCCCCCCCTCTCAGTATTATTTCCAAAAATTGGTATCAGAGAAGGTCCTTTGGTAGAAGCTTGATCGCTTGAAGGAGATCCGTAGAACAATGGGAAAGAAGCTTAAGAACAAAGCGCCTAAGAAGAAGAAGAAGACATATCAAAGGAACTATGGTGGGAGAATCGATTGGGGAATATGTGGAAGAAACACTTCAGATTCAGAGTCACTTCAGAATGAAGATGAACAAGTAAAAGAACTATCAGGTATGAATTTGTTATCCTCTGGTGATACATTTCTCTATCCATTTGAAGATTATGAAAGTGATAGTGAAACAACTGAATTTTCTCTTATGGGTGAGAAAGAAAGATATCAAATAGAGGCAAAATTTAAAAGGTTTACAGACAAAATTAGAGATCAACAAGATCTATTGAACAAAGGGAATGTGCCTTCAAAGAAGAAGCTACCAAACTAAAAGCTCAATTAGAGGAAGGAAACAAGATAAGGAAGTTATTCAAGGACAAGGAAGATCAGTGTCAAAAGTTGCTGGATGAAGTGACATCATTAAGAAATGAAGTCAATGAAAGGAGCACAACAATCAAGAAACTCAGAGATAGGTCCAGTTACTATGAAAATCTTGAAGCCAAGATCCTCTCACTAAAAGAAGATCTTGAAGAATCTAATAAGCAGAATAAAGAACTACTCCAAGCTCTTGAAAAACAAGAAAATGAAGTTCTTGAATTAAGACATCAGTTGGAAGAAGGAAGAAAAACTGAAGGAATCATGAAGAAGCAGTATCTTGAAAAGGAAGAGCAACATCAGGTTGAGGTAAATATTCTAAAAGATAAATTAGAAGAAAAGGATAAGCTATTATGATTTCAAGATAGTACTAAGATCTTGGATGACATTCTTAGTAGTCAAAGGTCTCCTGCTATCAAAACTGGTCTTGGTTTTCATGAATCTATTGAAGGAGAATCTAGTTCACAAAGTAAGACAAGGGACTCTAATGCAAAATCTGAAATGCTCAACAAGGAGATGAGAGGTCAATCCCATCAACAACTAAGGAAAGAAAATCTTCAAAGAAAATCTTTTATTCCTATCTATGGAAGTGATAGTCGGCCAATTCCTCAAATGAATAATGATGAATGTTATGTATGTCATAATTATGGACATGTTGCAGCCAGATGTAGAAGGAGAATGGTTCAAGACCATCACACAGAAAGCCCATCACGTTCTAGGTACTTTAAGGGATATTGTTTTTCTTGCAATATGTTTGGTCACAAAGCTATTGATTGCTATAGAAGGAATATGAAACATATGAGATGTTATGCATGTAACAAGCTTGGCATATAGCTAAGGAATGCAAGAACAAAGTACATGCACCATACCAAAAGGAGAAAACATCATCACACTTGAAGATATGGAAGAAGAAGGAAGCACGGTTTGAAAGATGTGGCACAACACAATGTACAGTCATAATAGACTCAGACGAAGCTGAAAGTGTAAACCTTTAGTCTTCTCAATCTCATACACAAGTTTCATAAAGAGAAGTCACATATATACATGAGTTAAAATCTACACAGTCGCGTATATGTCAGTTTGAGAAAAGCAGTGGGACAGGCTCAAGAAAAGGGTCTGATATGATTCAGTTCATTATTTGCTCTGTTTGATAATGGTGACAATCTGTTGATGATGTGTGGAAATGTCTTGATACTTGTAAGATGTTTAGAAGTTTTTTGATCCTAACTTGATGATGATGATTCCTTGATACTTCTTGCTGATATATGCATGATCAGATCTGACAGTAAACAAGATGGCACAAGTTGAGGGGAGCATATGCTTTTAATAATGCATTGTTGGCATTATGATTAGTAGTCCTTGGTGATGATGCTTATATGGCTAAATGATAAATCTTGCTATGATATGGTTCTGAGTTTTCCATGGCAAAATCTCATATGATTCTTGGGGTTACATAGTTGGTGTTCAGATCAGATTTGTGATTGATTCTCTAATGATGCATATATGGTGCTTACATGGTGATCTTCATAAGGATAAGGAGAAGTACAAAATACACAATTTCATTACTTGATGATGAGTCACTCATATGCTGCTATTGACATATAATACAGTTATGATGCAGGATTCCTATAGTGCTTGGTGCTCACATGGATGAGGATTGTTGTTGTTGATGATATCAAGAAGTCTTGACAAAAGATCTTGAGCTCAAGATACATAGTGCTAGATACAGTATGCTGGATATATGGATGATTACTCAAAGTTGCATTGTTGAAGACATGATGATGATGAGTTCTTACCTATATGATGATAGGATGCTACTTACATATGTTGATTGATGCAGATGTTCCCAAGTGATGATACTTGGATGATATATAAGATCATACAGATCTTGATGTTGATGAGATGGCTATGGTGCTTTTCACATATGATATAATGTGAATGATTCAGTATGTCATATGCAGAATTCTATTCAAAAGGATGAGTTTATATCTATATGCAGACATACCTTGTTATAGGTTGATGACTTATACACTAATGGAGATATACAGGTTGCTGGTCTAGATGCTGTTGACAGATGCTTATGGAGCAGATCATACATTGTGTATGATAGTTGCTGATGACTATCATGGTCTTATTTAGATGTTTGGTCTCTGTTATAAATGTCATGTAAAGGTCATATCAAGACTCATGATGTAATAGTTTGTCTCTATCTATTATAGTCATTTGATGAATCACTTTTGATCATATGATGTAATTTGTACCCCCACTATGCATGGGAAGAATGATGTAATATTTCAGTCATGTATAAACAATTGGTATCTGGTGTATCCTCACTTGGTTGAGTGGATGAGTGAATATTGGTATATCCCCACTTGGTTGGGAGATGGATGTATGTATGAGTCTTTGGTGATAGGAAGGTCATTTATGATAGAGTCATGTTCTTCTTGTAGTACATCCTTTTGCAAACCTTGCCTACAGTTAGTGGGAGCATAAACAGCTCAGCAGAGCAAAGATTTCAGCATGTACTCAGAGAGAGCATGGAAAAATTGGTACACCTTGGCATATACAAAGGGGGAGCACAATCAGAGATTTCAACAGGTACCGAGGGGGAGTATGGACAACGAAATCTATATCAAGGAAGAGAATATCTTGGTCCACCCTTTGCCCTTGATGTCAAAGGGGGAGAGTGACTTGGTATGGTTGTTGCCATCAAGTCCAAAGGGGGAGATTGTTGGAATTATGATGCAAGTGTTGTACTTGATGGCAAACCACTTGTAGCAGAACAACTCACGAATATATAACTAGATGAATCTACAGAAGAGATATCATATGTGATGAATACATGGGATGCAGGGCAGCTCAAAGGAATCAGTTCAAATGTAATGAACAATGACAACTCATTAAGATGATAGTTCTCAATATGGCAAGATAAATTTTCCATCAAGTCCAAAGGGGGAGATTGTTGGCATTATGATACAGGTGTTGTCCTTGATGGCAACTTACAAAGATGATAGATCACAGCTCAGGCTCACAGAATGAAGAAAAAGAGATATACATAGGTTACCCTTGATAACGCCGCGTATACACGCGGGTTAGCCGACCAAAAGGTGTGTATACGTGTACACACACTCTCATGCAAGGAAAGGCGCGTACATTTGGTTTTGGTCCATGGTATTTGGACCATGGTATTATGAACCATGGTATTGGTCCAAGGTATCTTGTTCGACGTGTTGATCCCATGTATTTGGTCCAAGGTATTGGTTCTAAGTGGTTTTGGACCATGGCATTGAGTAAAGGCCTAAGACTATAAAAGGAGGAGAAGATCATTAGGCAAAGACATCAAGTAAGTTTCGAATATTTGATGATGTATGAGATCTAGTATGCAGGTTATGGGTTCATGATGCCTTGATTGATCTGAGCTAAGGAGGAATCTCAGCGGATGATGGAGAACAAGATCTAAGGATAGATCAGGATATAATGGCTTGGAATGAATCATCTCTATACAGTTTGATCATGTTTATTCTAGATCTGTATATTGACGCATGTAATGTTCTGTAAATATTATGATCTGGGCATAACTCAAGTTTGGAATGGCTGCAAATCATGAATGAATATTTACAGATGTATACACTGGTTGACTATGATAAAAGCATGTACATACACAGGTTAGATACATCTAAGTAGCGTATACCATATGAGCTATGATGTTTGAAGTTACAGGTGGTTCTGGTTGTTGATGAGTTCTGATCACTGTTTACTGGTGTCAGTATTATGCATATTCAGTTTGATTGATTGTGCTTAGCTTCAGTGTTAATGGATGAGATCTAATAATGGATCAGGATCATAATGACTTATCTTTATGTGATCTGATGGACTAGATCTGGTTGCTAACACACATATTATCCTTGTATATGTAATGATCTGGGTATGTCTGAAGTCAGAAAGTGCAGTGAAGTTATAAGTAGGTAATTAATGATATATACGCTGGTTCGCTTTGCTGAAGTTGCGTATAAATGCTAGTTTGGCTCTTCCAAGTAGAGTATGCACTCTGATGCATGATTTTTGATGATACAGTTAGATTTGAACACTGTTGCAGAGTTCTGTGTTCTGCTCTATGTTCTGGTGACTGCAGTTTGTTGACAGGGTTTCAGTGATTCAGTATTGCGTGATTCAGAGATTGATGATGCTAGTGTTGATTGATTGTGTGCTTCAATGATATTGATGGGTCTAGTATGAAATTTGGATGAAACGTGGCCTTCAGATTATGATGTTGTGTTCCATGAGTATCCAGTCTAGAAATTTATGAAACGTGGTACCTAGTGGAAGAAAGAGAAGGTTGTAGCCTTCTGTAGGTCAGCACCTACATACTAGTACATCAACTAGTACAAGAGCTAAGGGGGTTGTAGCTCCCTTCCAGGAGAAGCTGGAGAATGAGAGAAGGTTGTAGCCTTCTGCAAGTAGAAGCCCACGTACTGGTATAAGACTGCACCAGTACAGAAATATTGTAAAAGGAATTTTCTTATTAAAAGAAGATAGAGACGAAACACAACAGGTGGTTTTTACCCACATTGGGTTTCCACCTTATATCATGGTGTTCATGTGTGCTTCTTGTGAGTGATGATCTAATTTGTTTTACTGCACCTGTTTACTACTCATATGATTAATGAAGTTCTGATGCACTAATTAAAGATCAACATTTAATGAATTAACTGAATCATAAGTTTACTGGATATATGCTAGTTGCATTAGACACAGTTGCATGTACATGCGGGTTCCCTTAACTGAAGTAGCCTATATGAATCTGAGTATGGAAATGAAAAAGTGTTTGATTTAATAATACTGATTTACCGCCGCCCCCCGCCCCCCCCCCCCACCCTCTCAGTATTATTTCCAACATTGTGTACATCTCATATCTATATTGAAAAGGATGCTCTTCCTATCTAAAAGCCTCAACGGAGATTGAATCTGCGCCTCAAGGACATTGTAAAAGAAGAGTTACAAAAGTTGTTGGACTTGAATTTCATTTATCCCATTTCAAATAGTAAATGGGTCTCTCCATTGGTAGTTGTCCCCAAGAAAAACAGGAAGTGGCATATCAGTGTGGATTATCGGGAATTGAACAAGTCAACATAGAAAGATCACTTCCATCTTCCATTCATTGATAAGTCCTTGATAGTTTGGAAGGGAAGCAATTCTTTTGCTTTCTAGATGGCTTCAGCAGCTACAATTAGATTCAAATAACCCCTGAATACCAAGAAAAAACAACCATCACCTATCCCTGGGGTACATTCACTTACAGAGTATTACCATTTGGCTTATGCAATGCCCGAGCTACATTTCAAAGAGCTATACTCAACATTTTTTCTGATCTGATAAATGAAGGACTTGAAGTTTACAAGGATGACTTTACCCCATATGGGGATGACTTTGATCAAGAACTACAAACATTAGAAAAGGTTTTAGAAAGATGCATTGATACCAGGTTGTGTCTAAGCAATGTCAAGTGTCACATGATGATGACTGAAGGCGTAATCTTGGGACATTATATTAATGCAGCAGGGATACAAGTAAATCCAGAAAAAATACAGGTAATTCTTTTACTGCCTACACCATGTACTCAGACAGAGGTATGTAGCTTCCTAGGATATGCACGCTATTATCGCAGGTTTATCAAAAAAATTCACAAATTGTTGTGGCTTTATATGCTTTAACTGGAAATGTTGATTTTAAATGGTGTGACAAATGTGACACAACTTTTACAAATTTAAGGAAACTAGTTTTAACGGCACCAGTGTTACATGGACCAAACTGGGAGCTGCCTTTTCACATATCCATGGACGCATCAGATGCAACAATAGGCGTTTTCCTCGTCCAGGAGGAGGACAAAAAACCTTATGCTATACATTATATCAGCAAAAATCTTACTGCTGCTAAACTTAATTATATAGTAATAGAAAAATAATTATTCGCTGTCATTTATGCGATAAACAAATTTAGACATTATATAATTGGCTATCAAATTCTTTTGTATGTTGATCACTCCACCATTAGGTATTTAGCTAAAAAACCTATTACAAATGGTTGAGTGACTCATTGGATATTGCATTTGCAGGATTTTGATATCACCATCAAATATCGTATGGGGAAGGAAAACCCAATCGTTGGATTTTTGTCTCGAGTTCCAAAGATAAATGATCCATTGGCAGTGGACGACCAATTTCCAAATGAACATTTGTTTGTCGTAGAAGTCAAAATGCCATGGTATGCAGATGTAGCAAACTATCTGGTAGTGGGGAAGATGACTAGGCATTTGATAGTAAGGGAAAGAAAACATATTGTCCAGCGCAACACTCGATTTTCTTGGATTGGCGGATACCTTTTTCACACAGGGTCTGATATGTGTATACACAGATGTATTTGTGAGGATGAGATTTATGACATCCTCGAGGCTTGCCATGATGATCCCTACGGAGGACACTTCGCAGATTGTACGAAAAGGCATAAGGTACTACGGATGGGCTATTATTGGCCCACTATTTTTAAAGATTCTAAGAAATATGCTCAGGCTTGTGATAGCTTCCAAATGATGGGCTGACCTGGTCAATCCGATGAAATGCTACTGCAACCCTAATTGGTGATAGAACCCTTTGAATGATGGGCACTGGATTTTTTTGGCCCATTTCATCCACCATCAAACCAAAAGGCCTACATATTGGTTGCCACAAATTATGTGACGAAGTGGGTAGAAACAATATATTTACCAGGAGCTACAGAAGAATCTTTAATTAATTTCCTTTTTGGGTTATTTGTGTGGTATGGTTTACCTCGGGAAGTGATAACAGATGGAGGAGGGAAATTTGTAGGACACAAGATTATAGCCACTCTTAGAAACCACCACATTACACATAGAATCACTTCCCCGTATCACCCACAAGCAAATGAGCAGGTCGAAAGCACCAATAAGGTCATCAGAGCAATTCTAACCAAGACAGTCTCAACAAATCAGCAAGACTGGGCTACTAGACTACCAAAGGCCTTGTGGGCCTATCACACCACTTGGAAAAATACTACTGGATATTCTCCATACTAACTTGTGTTTGGCAAAGAACCTATTTTTCCTATTGAATTTGAAATAAAGAATCTAAGAACGACTAAGAAAGTGGGACTGGATCTAATAGAAGCCCAAACCAAGTGACTTCAACAAATAAATGAATTAGACGAGGCTCGACTACTTGCTCTACAATGTACCGCAATTATTCAGTAGCAAAGGGAAAATTGGCACGACAATCTTATAAAAAATAAGGCGTTTCAAAAAGGAGATTGGGCACTCCTCTATGACTCCAGATTCCAAGGCTTTCCAGGCAAGTTACACACAAGTTGGCTTGGCCCTTATGAAATTCAAGAAGTACATAACAATGGTACCCTCACTTTGACTACCATTGAGGGGTCTAGCCATTCTTTCAAGGTGAATGGGAATCGAGTGCATCTTTATCACAAACCACTCACCAAGGAGTCTTGCTACCAATAGGTACGAGAGGACCCCACCATGCAAATTTTAGCTACAGGGAATGATGACCCGACAAATTTTCTCTCATAAAATTATATATTTCTTTATCTATAAATAATGTATATATTCTTTTACGGTTGATTTCAATTTAGTTAAGCATCACCATGTAAATATGAGGATTTTTCTTGTCTTTAGGTGTTTGGTAAGTGTTGTTCAATCGATTGAACGATTGTTGTTCAGTCAATTGAACAACACTTATTTTTTTGTTTGTGTTGTTGTTCAATCAATTGAACAACAATTATTTTTGTTTGTGCATGTTGTTGTTCAATCAATTGAACAACACTTATTTTTGTGTGTGTGTTGTTATTCAATCGATTAAACGATTGTTTCTCAATCAATTGAACGACACTTATTCTTGTGTGTGAGTTGTTGTTCAATCAATTAAATGATTGTTGTTCAATCGGTTGAACAAGACTTTGTGTTTTGTTGTTCAATTGATTGAACAATTGGTGTTCAATCAATTGAACAATACTTTTGGTGTTTTGTTGTTAAATTGATTGAACGATTGTTGTTCAATCAATTGAACAACACTTTTGGTGTTTTGTTATTCAATCGATTGAACGATTGTTGTTCAATCAATTGAACAACCCTGATTTTGTTTTTTGTGTGTTTATTGTTTAAATTGGTAGAATGAATAACTGTGATTTCTCTTTGTTGTTTCATCACCGGTCATTCTTTTTTCCATTTCTCTTTCTCTTTTACGTTTTGAATAAAAACCATCTGGTTGGATTTATGCCTAAGATAAATAAAAACAGTAATGTTAATACCATTATCACCTGTGAAACCTTTTGATGGTTATATTTATTCAAAATTTGGCATGGTGCATCTCTATAATGACTCGTTGAATATCTTCCCTTTGGACACATCATAAAATGATTTATTATTTTAATACCATGTTGGTTTATCTTTCACACTTTCAAATGGGTAAATCCCTTTGATATGATGATATTGGGGTAAAAGTATAACTTTCATTGGCATTTTTTTTACTTCTTACGCCATCCCTAACTCTTAAGGAGTGAATGAGCCTCCCTCATTTTACAATAAAAGCATCAAAATATGAAAATATAGAAATATGAAAATGCAACAAACATTGTCTTAAAGAGGATAGGGGGTCTTAGTACAAGCCAACCTACCATGATCATAAGTATGCAACGAGTGACATTCCATTTTGGCCACCAAACCAAGGTAATGAACTTCTTGATAATTAAAATAGTTAGAAGGACAGGGGGTCTCATCACGAGCCAACCTAATAATTTTGTTATATCCTAGTGAATGGCACTATGATTATCTGGTTACCATGCCATCATAGTGGTTTCTTTATAGAAAGAAAAGAGAGAATCATCTAAAAATCAAAAGGAGGACTCTAGCTCATTTGAAGGGTTAAAAAGCAACCCTGTCGAGGCTATGGATGCCTACTGGCAGTAATGGATATGCTTGTGGTATTGAAGTACTATGTGAAACTGCCAAATTCTTTCTATCCTATTACCACCCATGGATTTGTTTCTAAAAGAAAATTTCCCATTTGAACAACATTCCTAAAAAGCCAACATGCATGGTAACTTATATCTTATATTCATTATATCATATTTGTCCAATCAATTTAATGACAGTCACTAATACTTACCGTCGATCACGCATTTGATACTTTTCCACTTAAGCTAAAAGTATTTTGACATAATGGTTTAGATCTATGTTTTAATTTACGGGTAGTTCAAATATGTTGATTTGTACTTCTTTGATTGTCGTTTTCGGATATTGTGCCACTTTTATTGATTGGTTGCCTGCATTTATGGTTTATTGATGCTTTCTCTTGTTTTACCCATCCTTGGTGGATGTGGATGCCCTTTTCTCATTAGAGGGGGGATGGTCTTCATATGAACGACATGTGTGACAATTTATGGGTAGTTGTGTGATAACTATTAAACTGATTTCTGGTTAAAGGAATGCATGATGATTGTGTATGTGTAATAATTATCAAATTGTTTCTGATTGGAGGAAGGATGGCAACCATTATGGATAGCATGCAGATTGATTATAATCCTATGTCAAATATCACTGATGAGACAAATGACTTGACTGTATGTGATATTAATTCTCAAAACAACGTCATTTCCCTGTCAATAGCTTTAACGTTCTCTATTGTTGTTCTAAACTACGAAAGTGTAAGAGAATTGCATGCAAGTGAACTAATCATAGGAAAACAGTAGCCATGGGAGGAAGAGTCATCCAAAATGAACACACAGTGCTCATGTTATTAGACCAAGCTCATACAATTCTTGAGTGCGTTGGCTGGCTGCAATATTTGAATAAATTACAGGGATTTCATGAAGAGCTGGCACTTGAATTTCTGTAGAATTTGCAGAATGGTAGCACCAGGGTAAGAGGTAGGAACATAACGGTCTCCAAAGCAGTCATAACCGAAGTCACTAGACTTCCAACAGAAGGAAAAATGTGGATGGAAAAACATGTTCTTCTGCACAATGTGGTCACATTATTTCAGGACCCAAGCAAGCAATTGGTGTGAACAGGAAAAGGCGTTCACCCTACAACCTTGAGACAACCATGGAAGGAATTGGTAGCCATTGTGTAGAGGTATATAACATGCGACAGATGACAGGACATGGTAAAGCCCCTCCAACTTAAACAGTTAGCTATTTAAAACAGAAAATTACAGTTAACTTTCCGTTTTATTTAAATTCCCTATTGCATGATGTTGCTCGTCAAGTTAGAAAAGCAAAGGACCCACATACAGTCATCATTCATCATGGGATGATCAAATTGATTATCATTCATGGATTGGCCCAGCAGCAACTAACCTGGTATCATATTGTAAATCCTACTCTAGCCCCACCTATAGAAAACCTAGCAACTAAGCAACAAGGGCCAAGAGCCACAAGTCTGAAAAGGACACAAAAAAGGAAGAATTCATTTGTGGCATTGGGCCTAGAAAATCAAGATGCTCTGTGCGGGTGAATTTGCAACGACACACCCCAATTCAAATAAACAATGTTGGGCAATCTCACACACCCTCTCCAAGTCTGCAGGATGACTCCTTGCAAGACTATGAGGAACAGGTGGCCAAAGTACTGGAAAATATGGGGATATTTGGTGAAGGAAAGGAGCAATTCGAGAATTCTAAAGGGAAAAATTGTGCCCCCAACTATTCTGCCCCTACTGGCAGTTCTATTCATGATCAAACCCTATCGTTTACTGATAATTTGGAAGAACATAGGGAACCAATCCCTTTTATGGAGAAGCCCCTTGAAGCAGAAATGCATGCAGAGGAAACTATTAGAGAAGGAAATCAAGCAGCAGCTACTAGTCCACTGGAACCCCCAGTTGAAGAAAAACCTATAGAAGAAACCTTGGGAGGTGAAAATCAACCAAGAAATACTAGTTTTATGAAGTCCCCTGAGGACGAGGCCCACCTAAAAGAAAGCCCTGGAAAAAGATAATTGCTCAGGAGACACCATTCCATTGGGGTCTCCTAAGCAAAAAATTCATGAAAAAAGAGACATGGAAGGTGAAGATCTATCAGGAGATATGGTTCCAACAGAACCCCACCATGATGTCGACACAATTCCACCTGAACAGGGACCTGAAGTAAATACGGTCGTGTCACCACTGGTCAGAAGCCTCACAACAAAGCAAACATACAAGTACAGACTTAGGAAAATGCTCAAGAAATATAGGACGCAAAAGAAAATAATTAATCAGCGAAGACAGTGGTTGAAGGAAGTAGTCAGGGTTAAGAAAGTGAAAGCAGAATTGGAGACCATAAGGACCCAAACTGAATATTGCCCTGGGGAAGATGATTAAACCTTGTTGGTTTATTCAAAAGAAACCCAAACAGAACCATGTATTTTAGAAGACAATGAAATGCAAACTGAGGATCCTTGTGTTTACCCACAAGAAACTCAAATGGGCTTCCCTATTGTTGATGTTGTCATTCAAACTTATATTGAAGAAAACACCCAAGTTGATTGTTGCATTAATTATGAAGCAACCAAGGTTGTTGTTCAGACTAACCCAATGGAAACATAGGATGATGAGTTACAAATAGATGAGATGCCTTCCTAAATTCCCTTGGTAAGGGAGGTAGTCATTAGGAAATTACAGAATGAGTTAATCAAGACTCAGGAGGAATTGACTCAAGATAAAGAGGAAGTAGTGCCCCTACGGGTACACCAAGAATTACAAAGAAATTTTAGGCACTCACAATCATAGAGGATGAAACTTTTGCAAATTATAAGGATGAATAAAATAAATTTGAAAAAGCACAGGTCAACTTGTAGAAAGCTAAAGAGAAATTGGAGATTGTTTGCTCTATTTATTCAGATGCCCTGTCATGTCGAGCTCCTGCTACCAACTATGCATTATTCTTACTAGAGAGATATCTCCTATTGAAGGTCAAAGATGTTAAAGCTGGCAAGTCAGTAGAAAGTAAGACCACCCCATATTTTGTTAAGTGTTTCAAGTAGCAGAATGAACAAGTACAACACCTCCTGTGTGAATTGTACATGCATAATTTCTTTTTAGAAGATGATAGAGATAGCAATCCTGGCCCTTTTATAGGGGATATCCAATTCCAAGCCTTTCTTTCCTTTGCTACTAACCAGATCAAATGGGCTAAAGCCCATAATATTTTTCAAAAGAGAGAATATGACATTGACCTATGGGTTAGGGGAGAACCTACAAAACCCCTGCATCTCTCTGTCAAGCACACAAATTTTATGAAATGAACAGGTGTTGTGGGCCAATTAGGGTTGTTCCACACATACATTATATAAGTAGGGAAGGAGTACTTCTAAGAAATTAAAGAAGAAGCTTTATCTGTAGCCATGCAGAGATGGGAAGCCTCCAACAATATTGTTAGAAAGAGAGAACCATTTGGATTCAGGAATTTTAAAGCTGCCTCATCTCACTTACATAAATATAGTAACATGGTCTTAACCATGGGGCCTGAGTGGATAGGGTATCGGTATAGAAGCCCAATTATATGGTATCCTCCAAATAGGTACCGCAGTGATTATAACCTATCAGATGATCAAGTGAACCAGGTCTTTGCAATTCTCAAGAAGAAAAATGGTTTCAGAGTATATAAGGAGGAGGTATATCCTACCTATTCCTTAACTCAACTGCACCTAAACGATATAATTACATAAAGACATGTAATAAGGTAAGCTGGGGAGTATGTTGGGATGAGAAAAAGGTATGTTTTCTCCTCATAAATAGCCTAATTTAGCATTTGTCTTCATATGTTTATCTTCGTTTTATGGATCAAAATAGAGGAAACAACAACAGAAGTTGGATAAAATTGATTAGTAACAAAGTAGATAAATTTGGGCATAGAAAACTGACTTTCACTGTCTTTGTATGCAGAGACGCGAATTGGACGATAGTTGTTCAATCGACAGGACAACAACAGCGAGTAAAGGAAAAGAGACAGCGTCCTGAGCATGGAAGAAAGTGAAAGACCAGGAGGACCAATACTATTTTATGATGAAATTAGATCGAGTATTGAAAAATCCTCAAGATCCCCTGATCCTGAGGATTCTCTTTTATCTATTTACTTATTTAAATATTATATAAGGCTGAAAGGAAAACTAAACAGCTAGTTTAGAACTTCATAGATTGTAACTATTCTTTTGGACATATAATACTTTCATCTTGGTGATGTTGTAACTCTGTTACTTATTTTAATGAAGAAGGATGTTTTTAATTCATAATCCTATTCTGAGCATCTAATAGTGAGGACTTCTAGAGACTTTGGGCCCAGTCAAGAGAATATCTACTCCTTCACCTGTGTTATAATCATTTATCTTTATTCTTTATTGTTTGTTATTGTTAAGTTAATATCATTCTGATTACCATGAGGGTTGACGATTTTGATTTAGATTTCTGGTTTATTCAAGATTCAAGATTTAGCTGTGTGTTACATATGTGTGATTCTCTTTATCGAATTGATTATTCTAATTCCATCATTATATTGTTGTCCATTCTAAGTAATGTTATCATGGATTTCAAAGTTAGAATTGATTGCTTTCCGTGAGATGCTTATATGGTTATTTGTTGTTCAATTATTATTTTTTGTCCAATTATCATTTGTTGTTCAATTGTCATAGTTCTCTTTCATGTTAAACAATTTATTTTCAATAACAGTTAAGATTTCCAAGTGTGATTCTTTCTATTTATATTCAGATTCATTTGATTTTAGAATAGATTAAGTAGAATTGAAAAGTGTGTTATGAATTTCTTTTAGAGTTGTTTGGATTGAATTTAAAGAGATAGTCATTAGAAATTGCAATGATTCCAATTTCTTTCATTATCATTTGACCTCTGAATTCACGGCATATATATTTCTGGCACTCATGAAATAAAAAGACTTGCCCTGGGTTGATAATGAATGTAGGTATTGAGATTGTTTGTAATAAGACATCTTAGTCCACCAACATCCAACACACCCCAGAAGAGGCTGAACTTCTGGGTGAATTGAAAAACTTGTGTGTTAAAATCTCGCTCCTCCAATCTATCAAGCATGTCCCCATCTACAACAAGATAATCAAGGAAAAGTTATTCAAACATCCTGGGAGGCAAAAGAAAGACACCCCTACAAATAATGTCATTGGAAAACTATCCGACTTAATGTTGGGGCGGGTGATTTTATCAAAGTATATATATTTTGGAAGTCATATGGCAGATGTACACATCAATGGTATCATTGTCCCCCATATCTTGATATATCTTGGGACTACCATCAATGTGATGCCTAAGGAGACTATGCTTAAATGGAATCTCCAAGGATCATTAAGCAATACCACAATAGTCTTGCAGCTTGCAAACAGGTCCACAGTAGCTCCTGATGGAGTTATGGAGGATGTGATGGTCTCCATTGATTCCTGGGAATACCTTGTTGACTTCTTAGTTCTCCAACCTAAGACCAAGTTCAATGGTTATCCTCTCATCATTGGAAGGTCATGGTTAGCCATTGTTGATGCTTACATAAGTTGCAGGGCTGGGAATATGACCATTAAAAATGGGCATTTGTCCAAACAATTGGTCATGTACCCTCCTATGCTCAGCCATCTCTGGATCATGACTTACCTTTATGGTTAGAAGAGGAGGAGGAAGATGAAGTTTACTCTTCCCCAATTTGTATCCTAGATGCTACTATAGGAGGGGGGAAACCTGATGAAGACAACCTAATTGAAAAAACCCTCTAGCATCAACCCCCCAACACCATGTCTCTTGAGGAGTTAGTGAAGAAAGTTGAATATTGCCCTTGGACTGATTTGTGCCTAGCTGACTCAAGTCCTACTCATGTCAAGATGATATAATTTGGTCCAGAAAGAATGTTGAAAATCAACCCCTCTCTTTCTCTACGCATCAACAAGAGGAGTTATGTGACATGGTAAGAAATATTATGGGTGCCTTTTCCTGGAGTTATAAGGAAATGAAGGGAGTGCACCCTTCGGTGTTGGGTAGCAGACCCCCAGCATAATAATTTTGGGGCTCAAAGCCTGCAGTTTTGGGTAAAAGTATGGTAAAGGTTCCGCGAAGTGCGTAGAGCATGAATTGTAATGGGGTAAAGTCCAAGGGTAGTCCGCCCTAAAATGTTATAGGTTAATCTAGAATGTGTCAGCTTGCCCATGGTCCGTGGACCATGGGAATATATAAATAGAGCAAGGCTCTAGGTTTAGAAGACATTTTTTGGATGATAATTGTAATGGAGATGTAAAAGCGTATGGGTTTGTGAAGCAAGAATAATCTGAGTCTTTAAGTCCAAGACATGGGTAGTAGAGGGTAGAATAGGCTCTGCAACTGTGTGAGCCGAGGCCTGGTAGAGTCCGCAGCTGTGTGCGCAGACCCCTGCAGCTGTGTGCACAAGGAGGAATTGGCTTGTATTGAATGGAAGGATTAATAAAGTTAAGTATTTTTGAATTATTGTGTATCTGATTGTAGATCTAAATGTTTATGCTTATGTTATGGTTTTATGAATACATTTAAGATTTATGATTGCACACACTGGGTTTAACTATTAAATGTTCACTTAAAGACCTTAAAGAATAAATCAGATCTATAATAACCACAATAAGACTCAGGATCTAAGAAAGACCCCTTTGCAGATCTACGCGAAGACCAGACTACTACACGAAATAGCAGAAGTTCATAGATCAGGTTGCAAAGCTGTACATACCTCATCAAGACATCCCTAGGGTGCGGAAACCTGGTTCCAGCACCCTCCCATACTGCCTCGGGTGAGACTTTAGTCTGTGCTCCGTGGATTGTTGCCGAAAGGGCCGATAGTGTGGGATTTGTTTGGCTAAAAACTCTTCTGAACCTGGGTTAGGGCCCGATAAGCCAACAAATGGTTCCGTTTCCAGGACCAGGATCTGCCTCAGGGATGTCTGATGTCGGGATGCTGGAACCTTACGGAGAAAGAAGTTGAAGATTGGTGGGATCAAAGGGTTTATCACTAAACTTATGATAGACGCAATTGTCAGCTACAACAAAGCCAACAAACGTTGTCTTGAAGAATCGTGAGCAGAAGAAGCTTCGAAGAGATCGAAGGGTTAATTTCACCACCGCGAGCGAGTGAGGAAGCACGAGCATGGGTCTCTCTAAGGGGTACGGCTTAATATGGCGAACGAAATCAAGTTGCCTGTATTCAAAGGAGTTGAAAATGAAGATCCCGATCAGTTTTGGTTTGTAGTGAAAGCAGTATGGGAACCGTATGATGACCCCCAAAATTGGTAACAATTTGGGCTCATTTGGCCTAATTTTCCTTGTTTAGTCCTTGTTCAAATCCATCATTTTCTATATTTTATGCATTATTTTTAGTATGTTTATGTCTTTGGTACGAATAAGGGAAGTCACTTGTCCTAGGTGGTTAACACGTGTCTATTTCAAGTTTTTGACATATGTTGGAGCAAAGTCAAAGTAATCATGAGCTATAAGGCAGCCAAGCCTGAGGTGAGGACTTGAAAGGGGGGTGCCTATGGCATTCAATGACCCTTCCTCGGGATCTCCACCTCCAACTCCGAGCTCCAAAGACCACCAAACCAAATCTAGAAGGCAGCCAAGTAGCATTTAGAAAGGCACTGTTTAACTCACAGTTTGACAGCCGAGTTCCACAAGTTAAGGTGGCCAGCTAGGTCCCTCGTGATCTATAAATGTTGAGGCCTCAGCCTTCGTAAAAAGACTTTTGAAACTATTCTGTACTTTGCACCTCAGTGCTGTAGCTCTATTTTGTTCCTTTGTAGCCATTTTTGGCATGACTCTTATGATTCTTTTTGGATAATAAGAAGAAGTTTGGTTTCCTATCAAATTTGAGTTTTTCAAAGGAGCCAAAGCTCTCAGGGTTGGGCCCAACCTGAGAGCCTAGGACCTCCTTCTGTAATGTTATTTTTCCTTTACGTATCATTGTTTTCCTTTATGCATTTGAATATGTTTCTGTTAAGTAGATTTCGTTATGGTTGCTGGAATAGATCATTGTTTATGAATGATTTTGGTTTAGGTGTTTTGGTAGGATAATAACAGAAAAACCTCCAAGAAAAGGGACAACCACACTCTTGGGTTTCGCCTCATCCTTATTGGATTTGGGGCTGGAATTGAGGAACAGTGCTGCCTCACAAAAACACTAGTTTTCTTGTTTATGCAATCTTTTAGTGTGTTTGTTTCATTAGCAGAGATTAGTCATGGGTTTGGACATCTGAAATGTTTCTTTACATAGATGGTGTACAAGGTTCTCGTCCCAAATAAAGTTGCTGCTCATTTATGTTGTTGATGGTTAGGCTAGACTAGTTTAGGATTTGATCATTTGTAGGTCTTTATTGATTTGATCAAGGTACACCGTGCAAGGCATCCTCATTCATTCATTCATCTACCCAAAGCATCATCTGAGCCACCTGTCATATCTCTTAGCTAAGTTTCTCGTTCCCTATCTACCCTTTTTGTCCACGAACCCTTACCTCCTTACCTATCATTGCCTTAGCCTTCTTCAAGCCAAGTCAGCCTTCTACATATCTTCACCTATCCACCCACCAGTCCTTAGGCCATTTCTAGACCCCTATCCTACCTCCAGATCCATCCACGCACCTTCCCTCACTCATCCATCCCCTAAAAACCGATTTCCAAACATCCTATAGAAATTCTGAAACTTCCTGTAGAAATTCTGGAACATCCTGTAGAACCCCTACAGACTTCCTGTAGAAGCTCACACGTGAGGTTTCCTGATAGCCAAACCTTGTGAAACTGTGAGGTTTCCAAGCATTCCTCTTCCTTGATCCACCCATGCACATTAAAGCACAGTTCAAGCATATGCATGTGAAAATCGACACTTAATCAAAAAAATACAAAAAGATGCTTTCCTAGGACAAAGGTAGTATAGACATATGTATTTTATCTTCATGGAAGTAATGACATCTCTTTTCAGTAGATTGCATTCTCATTTTTGCATCAGTAGAACTAGCTGGTAGAATTAGGGTTTGCTAGGGTTTGCATTTCTTTTTGGCTTTCAGTTTCTTTTCGCGACTAGATTAGCTTCCTTTGAGTTAGCTTTCATCCATCAATTAAAAGCTTCTTCTGAGAACTTCTAGAAGTTGGCTAAATCCCCTAGTGGACTTGTGCCAGCTGACCAAGTGACAGCTGCGACAAGAGCTAGTACTTGTGCATACAGCACCATCGCTTCCAAGTTTGTTACGAACAACCGGGTTGATAAAAGTAAAGAAGGGAGTCCCAGGAGTTGCAGCATTATTGCTGCAATACTGGAGCCCACCATATTTTTTGCGCCGTTGCCGGGGAAGCGTCAGAGTATTGGTGATTGTTGCTTTTCTTCTATCCTCTACTACAACCTTCTGCTAAGTAGTTTATTTCATTTCCATTCTGCAATTTCATTTCTGCAAAAGAAGAGTAGACATTTCCTGCTTTCATAGATTGGCATTTCAATTCTGCAATTTCAATTTTTCAAGCATAGATTAGAATTTCAATTCTGCAAGCGTAAATTAGCATTTCAATTCTGAAAAATAGATTAGTCCTTTCATGCTTTCATTTCAATTCCACATTTTCATTTCAGTGAGATAGTTAGTTTCAGTTCAATCTATTCTCATTTTGCAGGTACAAGAAAAGGATACAAGAAAAGCAAGAAAAATTCTTTCCATTTCATGCCTCGTAGGAACAAAGATAAAACTGGCAAATTCTTACCCAACACCCCCACCACATCACTAAGTCAACCTTCTCTTTTTTCTGGTGAGTGAGCCAGAAAGCCCTATAGGTGAACCTCCTGAGATATACGAAGATCCTATAGCAGAAGAAGAGTTAGGAAACATTCCATCTGAAGCCATGGCTGAAAACCAAAATGGTAGAAGAGAAGATGAGAGAATAGAGGGTGCCTTTCCCATTCGAGAGACCAATGGAAACATGAAAATGAAAAACATAAGTCCCTCTGCACTACCTCATTTCCATGGTCTGACCACTGAGGACCCTAACACCTTCCTGTTTGAGTTTGCTATCCTTTGTCGAACTTATGACTATGCTAAGGATGAGAAAAAGTTGAAACTCTTTCCCTCTACCCTCAAGGATGCATCATTACGCTGGTTCATGGGGTTACCTGGAAACAGTATCACCACTTGGGCTCAAATGCAACAAGCTTTCAACGCCAAATACAGAGACTACTGTAGGTCCAAGAAAACTAAGGGGGAAATCTTTCGAATGACCATGTGCAGTGATGAATCTTTGGAAGACTATGAGGAAAGGTTCCAACTCAGTTATAAACAGGCCAGGTGCACACTTGACCCGGAATCTCTGAAGTTGGTTCTACTCTGAGGAGTCCCTGAAGACCTTCTGGACACCCTTAACCTGCTGCCTGGAGGAGATATCTACCAACTACCTTATGAGGACATAAAGACCATGTTTAGAAACCATTTTAGGGCGGCCCGGAAGAGAGGTAGGGGAAGTCATCTCTCAGCTAGTACCTCTCTCTCCAAGCATGAGTTTGCTAACCAGATGGAAGATCTTAAGAGCGAAATGAGACAGACCATTGCCATGCAACTTGATACCTTCTGAATTCAGCAGAAGAAAGAAGAAGCTGAGAGGGCTTTCGCCATTTTTTGTCCTAGATGCACAAGGAAGCACCCCAAGAATGAG
>APFE030444870.1:10294-47702 GCA_000404065.3 Pinus taeda | reverse complement strand
AAAAGGAAGGACTGGCTGTTCGAGGTGGACATAGCCCAAACTGGGTGAACCACGTATATCTGTGTCTCTCTTGTTTTGTGTGTTTTGTGTGTTTATATTTTTGCAATATTTTATGTGTTCCATTGCTCCGTAATATATAATTTTCTAACACAAGTATTAGATGGCCTGGCAGGAAAGAAGTTCTTCACTTTCTTGGATGGATTCGGTGGTTACAATCAAATCCATATCAGCCCATAAGTTCTTCTCTTTCCTTGGGGTACCTTTGCTTACAGGATCCTTCATTTTGGATTATGCAATGCCCTTACCACTTTTCAAAGGGCATTCCTAAGCATCTTTATAGAGATAGTCCATAACTCTGTGGAAATTTATATGGATAATTTCACCCCCTATGGGTTTGATTTCTTGGAGGCTCTCTCTAACTTGGGAAAAGTATTAAACAAATTCATTGAAATGAACTTATCCTTTAGTCCTGATAAGTGTGAGTTCTTGATGACTACAAGAACTGTTCTAGGTCACTCAATATTCCAGGAAGGACTGCAAGTGGACCCAAATAAAATTGTTATCATAAAGAGGGTCCCTACTCCTCAGAAGTAGAGGGATGTCAAAAGTTTCTTGGGTTTAGATGGATACTATAGGAGATTCATAAAAGACTTCAGTAAAGTAGCCTCATCTTTGTTTGGACTATTAGCCAAGGACTCCAAATTTTTATGGTCAGAAAGCTGCTAAGGGGCCCTAGAAACCCTAAAGGACAAGTTGACTACTACACCTATACTCTGAGGCCCAAATTGGGCTCTTCCTTTCCACGTCCATGTTGATGCCTCTGACAAAGCTATAGGAGAAGATCTAGCCCAGATAGATGACAAGTTACCCTATGACATTTACTTTATCAGCAAAAATCTGACCAAGGCTAAATTGAACTATACTATGACTGAAAAAGAGCTCCTAGCTATTGTCCATTCCTTGAATAAATTTAGACATTACATCACTAGTTACCAGACCTTTGTACATACTAACCATGCAGCTATTAAATATTTGATAAAAAATCCCCATGTGAATGCTTGAATTATTAGATGGTTGCTTTTGTTACAATAGTTTGATCTAACTATCATTGATAATCCTGGTAGAGAAAATGTAGTTGCAGATTTTTTGTCCATACTGGCTTTGCCTACAGGTGAGGAAGGAATGGTTGATGATCAGCTGCCAGATGAGCATTTATTTGTTATTTCAATTCTCTCTTTGTGGTTTATGGACATAGCCAACTACTTAGTGGCTGCACAGTTCCCTCCAATTCTGTCATGCAAGGAAACGAGAAGAATTATAAGGAAAATTACACCATTCACTTGGATTGGTGGAAATCTCTTCAAGCTAGGCCCAAATCAAATTATGAGAAGATGCATTAGTGAGTAGGAATTTTTTGACGTCCTTCTGGCATGTCACGATGGGCCTTGTGGAGGTTACTTTGAAGCTAAGAGGACAACCTTCAAGGTACTACAAGCTGGCTACTATTGGCCCATCTCCACTAAGATGCAAGAAGATATACCAGCCAATGTGACTGGTGCCAAAGAATGGGGAAACCTACTCCTAGGGATGAAATGTCTTTGCAACCTCAAGTGACTTTTGAGCCATTTAAAAAGTCAGGCATGGATTTCATTGGGCCCATTGATCCACCATCAAGACATAAAAAGTACATAATTGTGTGCACTGATTACTTGACAAAGTGGACTGAAACCAAGGTTGTCAAGGTAGCCACAGAAGAGAAAGTGGTTGAGTTCTTCAGGAAGAATTTGTTTTACAAGATTGGGTACCCTAGACAACTAGTCACTCATCAAGGCACTCAATTTACCACACACCTAATTGAGAATCTGTTGAGCCAACATAAAATCAAGCACAGTAAGTTAGCTCCTTACCAACCTCAGGCCAATGGACAAGTAAGGTTACCAATAGATCCTTGGAAAGCATTCTCACAAAGGTGGTGAGAAGCAACAAGAAATATTGGCCTGACAGAGTAGTGGAGGCCACTTGGGCATATAATAAAACATGGAAGACAACCACTGGCTTCACCCCTTATGATTTTTTCTATGGGAAGAAGGATTTGCTCTCCATTGAGTTTGAGTACAACACATTGACAATCGAAGCACAATTGAATTTGGATGTTACAAGGGCACAACAAGAGAGGTTGCTCTAGCTCAATGGGTTAGATGAATTTAGGATGCAGGCCCTTCTGCACAAAGAGGTGACTCAAGTACAAAGAACGGTTTGGCATGACAAAAATATCAAAGACAAGGTTTTTCAAGAGGGTGTTTGGGATCTACTATATGACTCTAGGTTCAATAATTTCAAAGGAAAATTGATGACCAAATGCTTGGGCCAATATATGATAGAAAGGTTCCATGACAATCAGGTTGTTCAAATAAGAACCATTGATGAAAAAGGTATCCCCTTACTTGTCAATGTGTACATATTGAAAGCCTACAAAATCCATTTGTCAAAGGAAGAGTTTGTCACTAGTATCAGTAAGGCAGTGATAGTGATTTTATTTATCTTGGCTTCCACCTCACCAAATTCTTGAAGACTATTTTATTTTTGGAAAAAGTGAAAAAAGAAAAAAAAAAACATTAAGGGACCTAGGTGAAAACCTCCATGAGGCACCGAAGGCCAACGTTTGGGTTGAAAACCTCCTTGAGGTAGCCCAAGAGTGAACAAGGGAAAAATAAAAGATCCCTAGGTGAAAACCTTCTTGAGGCACCTAGGGCAGACAAATAGGTTGAAAACCTCCTTTGAGGTGACCTATGTGTCTCTAAAAGAAAAAAAGAAAAAAAAAACCAAATAAATAAATAACACAAAAAAATGCTATGGCAGGGACCTCAAACTTGCCCACTAATAATATTTTATGATTTTTGTAGGTTTTCAAGGCAACAAAGGACACCAAGTTCATAGGGAAACAAGCCAAGCAACACCCCATTCCTCCTTCATTCATTTCATACATTCCATGCCCACCATGTCTCCAACATCCATTCTCATCTCCAAACATCAAAAACCAATTTGCAGGTAATTTTCTAACTTCTACAGGATTTCCTATAGTTACTGCAGGAGTTTCCTGTAGTTACTGCAGGAGTTTCCTGTAGTTACTACGGGAGTTTCCTGTAGTTACTACAGGAGTTTCCTGTAGTACTACAGGATGTCATGAAACTCTACAGGAATGGAATCCAAATTGAGGAATAATGATGTAGGCCTATTCTAGGTTGAAAGAGGAGGCCATTGACCTCACCACATCTCACCCACCACCAATTCATGACCATGCCACCCTCTGTGTCCATCAAAGAAACATCTCAAAAAGAAAACAAATAAAATTCCAAGGGCCATACTATCAATGGCCTACCTCACCTACAACTCAATATTCCCCATTTCCACCCCTTTCAGTCCTCCTTCAACACCTATTCCTCCTCCAAGAAAAAAAATAAAAATAAGAAAGAGGCAACCACAGGATTTCCTGTAGTACTACAAGAAACCCTATAGTAGATTGTATTATGACAGCAACAGTCTCCATTCTCCTCCTTCAACATCCATGTAGAGAAAGAGTATCAACACCCCTACAAGCACTATGGAACCTATCTAGAGCTTAGCAGCAACAAAAGAGTCCAGCACCTATATGCACTATAGAACATATCTAGAGCTCAGTAGTAGAAGAAGAGGCTAGCACTTGCACATCACAACAAAGAAGACAAACATATCAGCTGGGTGAAATCAATAGAACAAGAGAAAAAGAGAACATATACTTGAACAAGAAGAAGTGCAGTAGAGCCACCCTCCATCATGCATCGACCGAGCAAAGGAAGCCACAGGTATGGCACCTTATCCACACTCTTTCCTAAGTACGAATATGATAAAAGTGTGAGAATATGAAAAAATTGGTTTTATAAGCTAAAGGTGGCTAGTTAACTTGGCCATCGTCAGCCCGAAAGAAAAAATTGAAATTCTAGTTAGCAAGCCACGTGGCAAGGTCACATCAAATAAAATAAGTCGGAAAGGTGGTTGAGTTAAGTTGTACATGAGTGGGTGATGATTACGAGAAAGGTATGCATGATAACTAATAGTGGGCCAATGGCCCAAAAGGAGAAATCACATACACTGCCAACTAGCACACTGCTCGAAGGAATCGACCATAAATAGAAAAAATCTCTAACTTTCATGCACACATCATTCATTTCGAGATTTAGAGATCTGGCACGACCTGGAGGAACCATCGAAAAATAAAGCTAGTATCGACCATCCTACAGCGAATACCTATAGGAAACGCAGAAAAACTATAGTAAACAGTGGGAATTGTCAAAAAAACTCTGCAAGGGGGTTCCTAGGGCCCAACTATTCAACAGTTCCCCTCAAGCAGGCCATTACAGTGAAAGCTACGTAGCCCATATCCTCTGTGTTTGGACTTGATAGCTAGAAAAGAGAAAAGGAAAATAAATCTTCATTTTTTCCTAGTAATTACAGTGTGCATAGGGATAGCCAGAATTGTGTGGAGAAATAGTGTGGGCATAAAGGAATAATTGCAGTCATCACCATCCTAAACTCTAAACCCTCCAATACCTTGGAAATATCTAAAGTTAAGCCACCAAACTACCTACAGTCATCTTGATAGAGAGGAGAAAATAACAGGAGGTTTCAACAGAAGGGAGCCCATAGGGACATCTAGAATACACCTCCATACCCCTATGGAAGAGATATTTAGAAGGCATCAATGGTTGGAATTCTTCAAGCTTCTTAGAGGATATGATGATGATTTAGCTCAGGAATTTTCCATGTCACTCACACATCAGGCTACATTCAGTGCCATTTCTGTGGTGAGAGGATTGTTAGTAACAATTACCATTGAAAGGAGTAGCAAAATCACTACACTTCCTCTAGGCTTATAATGGAGAAAGGAGTATAAAGATAACAACACTTATGTCAAGAAGAAATTTTCTTGAGAGGTGAGGAGCCAATTGAGGAAAAAAATGGGATTAGAAGGTAGAGTCTTCCTTATCCTTGGGATGAAGTAAGCTATCACATTCTCAAGTATATTTCTTATGAAGCAAGGCTCAGTATAGTCTATGGTTACTAGTTTAGACTCCTCCATGAGCTGAGATTTGGAGAAGTGTTACCCATTTTCTATTTGGTATTCGGACTCCTTCAAGTCAATAGAAGACTGGTTTGAAAAACCCTAGTAATCTATCGCCCCAGTTGAAAAGTGACAAGAGTAGACCATTGCATCTACTATGTATACATCACTATCACCTCCAAGTTTGTACGAACCCTCGGTTGATGAAGTAAAGTTGGTAGCCCTAGGAGTTGCCACATTCTTGCTACAATACTGGAGCTCATCACATGCATTAAAACTCTGGGATGTTGAAGTAGTTGATTCTATAATTGGAAAGTAAGGCTTGCCGGAGTGACAACTCAATCCAATAAATTCATCATTATTTTTGCATCTCATAGTTGTATAGGACCCCACCCCCTCAGCTCGGTCCAGGAGGAGCCTTCCATGACTCAGAGTCCATGAATGAATATCTAGAATCAATGTAGGATCCATGAAGACCAGGGTCTGGGAAGGACCAACTTCTGGGATGTGTATACTAACTTGGGTGGAGGGGTTTGGTCAGTGGAGCTGCCCTTGGTTTCAATGTGGGTTCTCCCTTTCCTCTCCATTGGAAAATCCGCCTCATGTGGATGACCCACCCAAAGATTATTTACCATTTTTCCACAATAGAAAAAGAGGATTTTTTCTATAACTGATAGCTGATCTAAGTATCCAAGCTAAGTCGAGTATCAAATATGAGTAAGGGATCTAGACCAAATAGCCATGAGTAGGCAAACCAAACCTGTTATCAAAACAGAGTATCACAGTCCAATTAGCCTAGCCGATCAAGCTAGGTAAGGACCGAGGTGTTCTGTGGGGGAAAATTAAAATGACAAATCGAGCCTATTATCAAAATAGAGTATCATAGTCCAATCAGCCCAGACGATCAGGCCAGGTAATGACCCAGGGTTCTGTGGCGGAAATTTAAAATGAAAAATAAATGTAAATGTGCAGAGCAAAATTTAAAATGAAAAATAAAACAAACTTGTGATCACTAAAAAAACATGGAGGGAAGGAAACAAAGTTGGCTTTGTTATACCTTCAGCAACACATAACACCATAGGTTAATAGTAAAAAAGGACCAATTTCCTATGTTTAACTGCTTATTCCATATTGATACACATCTTTTCTCATTTTATATAAACTTGTAAATATCTAGATATATATCTATATCTATATATATATATATATATATATATATATATATTATATATATATATATATATATATATATATATATATATTATATAATATAATATATTATATATATATATATATATTATTATAATATATATATATATATATTAATATATATTATATATATATATATATATATATATATATATATATATATATTATAGATATATAGATATATATATATATAATATTATATATATATTTTTCTATTTATGACAGGATATTGTGTGTGTTAATATATGTGTTGTGATTAATCATTTTAATAGAAAATTCCATGTTGGTTTAGTAGTGATTGTATACAAGTGTTATAATTTTAGCATTATAGATGGATTCATTGGACCCTTTTAAGGGGTCGTTGAATCCATCTACCTAAAATTTAACATTGCAGACAAGGGTCTCTAAATTTTAACACTACAGATGGACTCAGAGAACCCTTCGTCTCTAAATTTAACACTGTAAATGGATTCAAATAAGGGGGTATTTGAATCCATCTGCAATGTTAAACTTTAGATACAAAAGGGTATTCAGAATTTTAACACTGCATATGGATTCAGAGACCCCTTTTTCTCTAAATTTTAACACTGTAGATAGATTCAGAGACCCTTCTAGTGAAATGTAACACTTCGGTATCAAACTTGCAATTTTCCATTTTTAGAGTGACATAATTAAAAATTACTAACATAAATGACTAATTCATATACTTGTTGTACCTCATTTGGTCATATTTTTATTCTTGGACTATAATAGTCATTTACGTTAATCATTATTAATTTTGTCACTTATTATCTAGTCATATATTTTAATCCTAGGCTAAGTTAGTCTCTTTTAGTTTAGTCACTTATTATCTAGTTGTATATTTTATCCCTAGACTAAATTAGTAATTTAAGTTAGTCATTTTTATTTCAGTCACTTAAAATTGCTCAAGTTTAGTAGTAATTCACTTGAAATAACTGTGGTGACTAACCTTTTTAGTCACCTAGTCACTAATTTCATCATTTTCTACTAGTGCATATTTTCATATATGTAGAGTCACTTGCACTTCAGTTTCAGATTCATATTTGGATTTGCATTTGCATCCATCTTTTGTCCTTGATTTCCTTATTTTCTCTTGATTGAGTGCTTGTCCTTTGGCTTGGGTACTTGCCCTAGTTGGCAAGAGGTGGTGTTTTCCTTTAAGGTTGTGCAAAAGCAAGACTTTTATCTCTCTTTTCATTTTTGTTTTTGCTACTTTTCCTACAGTTCATATTTGGTCAAGTGTCAGATCTTAATTTGATTAGTGCATTTTGTTTTGTTTTGGTTATTTACTCTTTGTTGAGTTTCTCATCTAATTCAAGTCATTATTTTTCTTTCTTTTGCTTGTATTTGGTGGAGGTTATCTTCATTTAGTTGTGGTTGTGAAAATAATCATTAGAAAGGTTTTCTTTAGTGATTTTGATCCATTTTTACCATTAGATTTGAGATTCTTTGATTAGTCTCATTCCTTGTTAATTGATCCTTAAGTTAGGGTTAAATATTTTGACCTTTGTACATCATTGCCTCTTTTTACATTGAGATACAACCCTAATTAATTTGCATTTTCCTTTTTCTCTTCATTTTCCTTCTTTATTGTGTTTGAGCTCTTCTCTTTGTTGGAAAGTCCCAAGTCTTGAGATTTTGAGTGTCTTTTGTTCTCGCCTAGAGGTCTCTTTTTTCTCTTTTCAGTGAATTTTCTTTGGATTGTTTTTAGGTCTGTGTTATTTCCAGCTGAGTGAATCTCATGAAAGTTAGTAAGGGTGTTTGTAGAATTTATTTTCACTGGAAAAAGGAAAAGGACTCTTTACCCTCCTATAGTTAGCTTTCATTAAATTGGAAAGTGAATTGTGCATTTTCATATAGACACATTAGGGTATTAATAACAAGAGTCTACTCACACCACTCAACGGTTCATTCCATTTCCCTTATGAGTAAATAACATCCATTTAAAGTTAATCCTTTAATAAAAATCACTAGACTCGTCTTTTATTTTTTCTTGTAGTACAACAACATTAGCTTATGCTAGGGTTTTGGAGTTAGGTGTGTAAGTAAACCGCTCCAAGACGATAAAAAAAAACTTATTAGCCTTAGATAGGGAGTGTAAAAATACTCCATAAGCCCATATTTAAAACCAAAACACATCAAAAACCCATGTAATAAGGGGTTAGGCTTAGGTCACAGTGCGAGAAATTCTCATTGAGGCTACCCAACTTGTGAAATGGAATCTCGTGCAAACGACTAACTACCCAAAAGCCCAATATTCATGCACCCCCATGGGACGGAGGTACTTAGTGGCCATTTCTAGGAAAACCACCCTATAGGTCGTGGTTGTGGGAAGCAACCATCCCTCTACCCTACCTTCCCCTTGATTTCTCTTCTTGTGGAGTTGAGATCTCGCAAGTAAGAAGTTGTTTGGAAGGCCATCTAAATCATAGTACTATGATTGGTTTGTCTGTGACTACCTTTTCAATTTAGGATATATGTTGTAATTGATGGAAAAGGGAAAGCATTGATTATGTTGTCATTGATGGAAAAGGATAGGATGAATGCAAGATAACTAATGGTGCAGAGAATTTGAAGGCATTTCTTGTGTAGAATATCACCTTAACAACACATGAAAACTAAGAATATGGATAGAGCTCTGAAAGAGGTTTCCAGTGGTATGTGGAAGATTGAAAATGGCCTCATGGAATAAATGTTATGGTCAGTAAAAGGTGCAAAGCCAAAGTTGGTGGAGAAGCTTTGGAGTAGGTCTTAGCTATAGTTAAGTTTGGCATACAAACAAACCTAGCAAAGTAGCTAACGGAATAGTTAGTGGTGGTGTTGGATAAAAGGTGTGAAAATTTAGTGGAAGATCATGTGCCATGCATACCCACCAACACATCATCAGGAGCGTGTGGGGGTTTGCCTACTCTATCGTTAGGGCACAGGGGGCACGCAATGGGCATTTTTTCCCAGACCATCGATCAGTAGATCAAATATAGGGATGAATTATGCAACCCACCCTCTATACCACAAACCATCCTTGGGGGGTGCACAAACCACAAATGGTTCTTATGAGCAACAATTAAACAATGCACATGTTTAGTGGGTAGATCAGGCGCCACACATCCCATCAATGCATTGGAGATAGTCTCAGAGGATCAACAAGTGGAGAAGTTGAAATTGCATAGGGATTCAGGAATGGGCAGTATGCCCATATTTTTATCATTAGATCAAAGATGGAGAAGTATTCAGAGACCTCCCCTCCAATACCATAAACCACTTAGAAGGGGTGTCAGAACCATCGTTTTTTCCATATAACCTTTTGCTACAAGTTGGGCAACATGGCTGAAGGAAGAGAGGAAAGTTGTAACCCTTATAAATTTATAAAGGAATTCAACAAAAAACCAAGGCTCGGGAACCCTTTCTCTCTCTAGACACACATCAGCAGATTATTGGTCGGACGGTGGAGCCCATGACAACCCATCTCGTTGGGTGAATCCCATAAGTTAAAAGAACACATAGAAAGTTTAGTGTTGGGATGAAACAAGCAGGCTATGTCACAACATGAGAATGGTCAATGATGACATCATCACTAGAACAATAAGAGGTGGACATGTGTCATACTTTCAAGTTCCTGAATGGGCCATTTCTAGGTGACACGTGTCACCACTTAGATGGAACCACATGGACATATGATATCATCCTAATGGAAGGACACTGAAATATTGTGAAGCAACACATAGAAGAACCAATAGGATGATTAGGCATCAAGCTGACATAGTAGGAGCCAAATCCAAATCAGCCTGAAACTACAGTGGTTGGGCGCAAATACAATGGCAAATCCCACTCAGATAACTCACCCCGTAAGGAAGACCCCAACGGATTATAAATGGGCATAGACTAATTGTGTTAGGTTAAAGGTGTCGAGGGCTAATACAAAGCATCAATATAGGGTTCTATGTGGAAATTATGACAAAAGGCACGAGCTTAAGGAGAACAAGAGAGGCGGTAAGAAATTTAGTGCCTAAAGATTGAAGTAGTGGTCATAATGCTTGGCCTTATGTGTTAGGAAATCCATAGGTTGGAAGTTAAAATGATTTCCCTTATTATGACATGAACTTGTGATGTTTTCATTATTAGTGTTAGATTTCTTAATTATCCTTTCTTATAATCAAGATTAATGCTAAACAAGAAAAGAAGAGAACAGAAGATATAGGCACGTTGTCAAGGAAAAACAGTGGGCGAGGGGAAAACTCAGGCACAAATTATTCCTTTAGTAGATTCAAAGAGGAGATGACCAAGACCCTTACCTTCGAGACTACCTCCATCAAGTCACCCTTTTACACTGTGTTAACATTGAATACATCATCACTGCAATATCTATGAGGTCATAGCAACGATAGACTTCAATTTTGTGGTGGCACCGAGCCCACCATATTGTAAGATGATATAGGCATCGAACTGTGATATATTAAACAACTCGCATTCCCTTAACTATGACAACACTAAAGGTATGACCTGACCTTCTCATTGTAATCAGCCCCAAAACTATCTCTGAGATTTCACCGAAACATCATTTGAGATATACTGAAACTTCCTATCTATGATCACCAAAAATTCTTTGTGATTGCGAGATTTGAATTGCTGAAATTAGAAGATCCCACGGGGGTATATATAGTGGTTCATCCATCCTAAAATGATTTGACATGTATTATCAAGAGGTGTGTCCTTTAATTGAGCTGACATGTGTTCTTTTGATAATAATTATTTTGAGGCCGACTTGCAGACTTTGATGAAGACTTTCTTGAGGAATTTGAAGAGGTCGAGTAGGTTACTTTTCTGAAGGAGATAACTTGATGGAGGAGTCAAATAATAAATGACTTTAAAAAATAACCTAAAGCCTACAATGGAGGCTTGAACTAATACAAATGACCCAAGCATGAAACCCATGCTTTAATAAGTCAAATAATAAAATTCCTTTTGACAAATGTATTACATTTAGACTTCAAGTACAATTATGAAGACTTAACCTAGTTACATTTTCCAACACTCCCTCTTAACTAGGGAGGTATTCACATTTACATATATCTAAAGAGGTACATGGAAGATCTCAAACCACATTATGTATGAAAAATTTTAGACATTGCAATTCCATGGGCTAGATTCCTGACCAAGGAAATCTATCCATTGGTCTCTCAACAATTTATGCACCACAATGCAACAGATTATATTCCTGGCTAGGGAAACCTATCCTAGTGGCGCTAAGATGGAGTCAAGATTTTAGCCCTTCTAGGTACCATCAGTCTTACTTGCTAACCATCAACCCAAAAATCTAGGTGTGTTTCAGAGCTCAATGACCAATGCCACGTTTACAACTTTGGGTCCTAGACATCAACATAAAGTGTCGACCAAATTTCCTCCCAGGAAATGCTTCACTTGCAAAGCCTCAACACCCCACGATCTGGAAAATCAAGGATAAAAAATATCTTTCGATCAAACTAATCGATAACTAGCATGCTATTAAAACCTTTGAGAGATTCACCTATACAAACACAACCTCAATCAGTAATATACTTCCATATGTAAATAATCAAATACAAACCTCTTGGGTCATTCTAGATGTTGTTACTTAACTCAATAAGACCATCAACTCAATATTTGATAGAATATTCCTCAATCATATGCTTTCCTACTTCTCATGCAGCAACATATCCTCTGAAATTCATTCTTCAATCAAAACCAAGTTATACCCTCCCTCTCAACCATGGAGCATATTATTATCCATACTCCATCATAATCTTAGATATATCTCTTCCAATCATGCTTCCTTGGGGAGATAATCTTCTTTTTTTCATCATCGGAGAATCTTTCAGGGCTTCCAACAATTTCATCAAAGTTATCGTTATCCTCATCATGCTTATTACATCGAGAATCTTCACCAAATTGAAGATTGTGTACCTGCACAACTTAGATAGCAAGTACAACCAAATATATAGAAGCATGAAGTTAGCGATATCAGAATCATGGAATCATTTCAACTATATCAGATACCTAGACTTAATTCCAAACAAGAGACATATACTCTTCAACATATTGTTAGGGACTTTGTCATAAACCGTAGACTACTTCACAAAAAAAAATCATTCCATCTAGGATTTCAATGTTCCTTCCAAAGGTATGACATACCTTACAACAACATATAGAAAACCCTAGAAACAATCCAAACAAATATATATCTACAAAGCATCTAACAACTTTTCAACATTCATATGTTAGACTTCTCAGTAGGGTTTCATACAAATCCTAGATTTTATACCAAATATTCAATCAAAATCAATCATAGCTTAGTCATTAACATGACCATGTTCCACTAGGGTTAGTTGCAAACCCTAAATTTCTGATCAACCATCAACCAAAACTCAAATTTCAACAATCTTTTTCAGAGATATCAAATTATCATATTGTCATCGTACATCAGATATTTTTACTTCGACTAAGGTTAAACTCTAAAACCCTAGAATTAGATTTTCACAATCTCAACAATAATTAAATAAATAGCTCTCAGATTGTTATATCACACATACTAGACAATTTAACTATTACTAGGGTTTAGCTGCAAAACCTTGGATTTCCAAATCTCATCATTCTAGAATCTCAGGCAAGGACTTCCATTAAATTCTAAGACTTATGACCATTAATAAATAGGTCAACACACATATCTATGAATTCATTATCATTCATAAGCATATCATATGTCCGACAACATTAATACATCTAACCTAGATCAAGCTAGGGTTTTGACCAAAAGGACATATCTATATATACCTAGGGTTTCATCATCATGCAAAGGTATTTCATATCATGTGTTAGTCAAACCCAACTTCAAAAAAATCAATAGAAGTTATACATATAACAAGATATATTAGACTAGGTTTTGATCATACCAACACACACATACCAAGGAAATCACTTCTAAGACATTGTAAGGGTCTTTCTTACACATTCCGCCAAACCCTAATGAGTTAGGGTTTCAACATAAGAACATAGAAAACCCAATATTACCAAAAATTCAAAGGATCAAGATTTTAGACCTTATCATTCAACCCTAAGTTAGGTTTTCCTGATCATAACAAAATCCCAAACATGACATTATCAACAAAAACTTCAAATATAATTTTCTCAATAACCCTAAGCATATTAGGGTTTCAATCATTCACATTAGCATACCTTTGGGTTAGGGTTTTCTAGAACCTGTCTAGGGTTCTACAAAATCAGATAAGAATATAAGTGGGGTGGGTAGATTTATCAAAGTGATGAATCACCCAAAACAAGAATCGCTATGATTCAGTATAGCTAGATAAACAATGTTAGTAATAGATTGTCAAATAAGCCTTATATAAAGAAATCAATGTATTATAGTATAAGGCATACCTTTGTTTCTTGACAAGCCTTTCCTTGGGTAGCTCTCTTCAAAATCCTTGAGGATAGAGAAGATGTTTTCCTTCAAGATGGTTCCTTGTGTTAGTATTATCGTCTCAAATCCTTGATATATCTCTACAAGCAGCAGTATATTCTACTTCATTGTCCCATCTTACAGATATCAATAGCCATAGCAATTCCTTAGCTCCTATAGTTCTTCAACTATATATTACTTGAGCCAGAATTCTCCTTATGACAATGAAAGGTAACATTGTAGTGATACTTCTTATGATAGGCATCACTGTAGTTTTACCAAGACTTATTCTCTGTGATAGGCACCACTGTAACAACACTGAAATGTACCATAGCACCAAAACTTATATTATTGTGATAGAACCAAGTCTTATTTATTGCATTAACATCATTGAAATATCACTGAGTTGAGGTTATTGTGGCCATGTGATTTATTAAATTGAGGTCATTGTAATAGCATCGAACAAAGGTAACATTGAGACTGTGTTGACATGGTGATTGAGTTTCCACTCAGATCCTTCTTCTTCTGCCTATGGTAGTACTGAGATCCTTCTATTGTGCCTAACCTGAGCTCTTGAAGAATTTGATGAGGTTCATCAATAGGTAAATTATATGGGCCCTAATGCCACTCTATAGCTTATTAAACTCAACTTTTCTCACATTTCTTTACATATTTTATTATATTTTTCTTAGTGAGAAGGGTAAAGGTGAGATGTTATTTCATCTGGCCTTATGTGAATTAATTGCAGGATTTGGAGCATTTTTGGGCTAATTTAAGTGCAAGAACTTGAGGTAGACAAGCAAGAGCTATTTTAGGAGATTGGTTCTCCCTCTTTAACTCTTCAATCACTCGAATATTCCTCCACCAAATCTCATCCTCTCAGAGTTACAAGCAGCCAAGCCCATCGAGTTCATTGGCAACCAAGCTAGTGATAGTTGAAGAGAAGTCAGTCTCGAGTTTGGTAGCCAAGCCTCCCTAATTTGAAGGAAGTTGTTGGTAGCTTCAATTGTATAAATAAGAAGGCCTAGGGCTTCATTATTATTTGACTTGTTATTATAGCCAAGAGGCAATTTCGAGCTACGATATTGTGACTGACATTTTAGTGATAATGAAAAGGGTTTCTTTGATCCAACATTGAGTTGACTCAGAGGGCTGAAGCTCTTGGATTAGGGCCCAACCCTCATAGTATAGGTTCCTCTTTTTGTACATGTATCCTTAGGTTAGAATCATAGATTAGTTGTTGAAGTTATCTCTGTTTTTTTATTTACAAATCTTTGAATGATTGGTTAGTTTTTCTTACCTTAGTTGGAAAAGTAGATTAGTGTTACAATAGTGAAAGAAAAGACTTCAGAAAATTTTGTGATAGTGGCCTCATCCTCATCTCCCTAATGGGATCATCGTTTGAGGGCCCCACTCTCATAACCCCAAGAACATATTTATCTTTTGGTTATTACATAGCTTAGGATTTCTTATTGAGTAGATCATTGTTAGTGATTTCTTAGAAGCAACTGCAATTGTCATTTTGTTTTCTTGAGTTTTTTATAGATTAGAAAGAATTCCATTCCATAGATCTAATCCATTATCCATCAATAAATTAGTTTCTCAAATTCAAATCATCTTTTCTAGTTTTACATAAAGTTGTGCATAAATGACGAAATGAATATGAGTGGTTGTAGGAGTTTTTTATATGTAGGGAGGAAATCATTTCACCAGCCTCATCTAAGTTTCTCCACCTCTCGCCAAACCCTACCAATCACAAATTCAAATTTATGTTATGTAGCCACCATGGACATTCACCTTGAGAAATTCCAACCATCTTGAAGATTTAGGTTGATCCTTGGGTAGTGTGCACCTTTCCCATACCTTATTCCACCATAATACACCTTCCCAACACTTCCTTTCACCTTCCCTACCTTCCTACAGCTTTCAGTTAAGTTTCTTGTAGTAAACTAGGACATCATGTAGTAACTACAGGAAATCATGTAGCAACTATAGGAAACCCTGTAGCAGCCTGTTTTAGACTATTTTGGGTAGAAATGATGATCAAAGACTAGGGTATGCCTTCAACTTGACCTCCATACCCCTCAATGCCATTTTTGACCAGTTTTCCCATACCTTCCTACCCTACAAAAGATCATTTTGTTTAGCTTAACATTCACATTTCTAAATTGAAAACCAAAAGAATATTTTCTGCAATATTTAGCTAGTGCATGCATACATCAGCCTTAGCAATGTTAGGATCATTTCCATACTTACTTAGTCTAGATAACTAGATGATAGAATGTAAGGTTAAATTACGTTTCTTCTGTAATTAATGTGTGTTAATTCTTAGATAGGTAATTTCATGTCATTTCATAGAACCTTCTCTTCAACACTTTCATTTCCTTAACATAGGCAAGCATTTACTTTCTGCATTAAAGATACTTTTACATTCACTGTCAGTAGTCAACCTCCTTCTAGTCAATAGAAGACTGGTTTGAATAACCCTAGTGGTCTATCTCCCTAGTTGAGAAGTGACAAGGGTAGACTATTTCATCTACTATGCATATAGCACTGTCACCTCCAGGTTTGTACGAACCTCGAGTTGATAAAGTAAAGTTGTTCTCCCTAGGAGTTGCGTCATCCTTGCTGCAATACTAGGGCTCATCTCTTTTTGGTGTCGTTGTGGCGGAGTTGTCTAGGTAGATGCAATTCCTTCTTTCCTTTATATTTGACATTCAGTAAATAGATGCAATTGTTGCTTTCCTTTTGTTTTGCATTCAATAGATAGTTTCAATTTCTACTTTATTTCCATTCTAAAAGTAGTTCCATTCAGAAAATAGTTGCATTTCTACTTTCATTCCATTCTGGAAGTAGTTTTGAAAAGACCCTAAAAGAAAAAAAATAAAAAAATATTTCATGCCTTATAAGAGTAGAGGCAACTTAGGAAAAATTTTGCCAAATACCCCCACACCATCAAACATCTAGCATTTCCTCTTCTTCAGTGGTTTTGAGCTAGAGGACCCATTAGGCGAACAACCAGAGATCTTTGAAGAACCTACTGGGGAAGAATAAGAAGAAACCATTCCACCAACCTAACTATGGCTGGAAATAGAAATGGGATTGAAACAAAAATGGATCTGAAAACATAACTAAAGGTGCTTTTCCCATTAGAGAAACTAATGGAGATGCTAGGATGAAAAACATAAACCCCTCTGCCCTTCCTCACTTCCATGGTTTAACCTCAGAGGACCCTGATAGCTTTTTGTGTGAGTTTACTATCATCTGCAGAACTTATGACTATACCTCTAATGACCAGAAGTTAAATTTGTTCCCATCCACCCTTAAGGATCCAGCCTCACACTGGTTCATAGATTTACCTTGGGATAACATCACTACCTGGGCTCAAATGCAACAAGCATTCAACAACAAGTACATGGATTATTGTAGGTCCAAAGACACTGAAGAGGAAATCTTTAGAATGACCTTGGGACATGATGAATCTTTGGAAGATTACGAGGAAAGGTTCCAACTTAACGACAAAAGGGCTAGATGCACCCTCATTCCTAAATCACTCAATATAGTCCTTCTTAGAGGGATCAAGGAAGATCTCCTAGAAACCCTAAACATGATATCAAGATAGTTTTCAAAAATCATTTGAAGGCAGCCTGAAAGAAAGGTAGAGCTAGTCAAGCTTTGGATAGTTCATCCTCCTCCAACACATCCATCAAGAGTGAAATTGGGAACATGTTGGAAGACTTTAAGAGTGAAATGTTGCATACCCTTGCTCTGCAAATGGACACCATGCAAATCAAGAGGAAATAGGAGGAAGAAGAAAGAGCCTTCGCTGTCTTTTTCCTTATATGCACTAGGAGGCACCCTAGAAATGAATGTCCATTAAATATTATAGAGATCTTCTCACTCTGTGAGGAGAACCAATCCACAGACAAGTGCCCTTCTCTCCCTGGATTGAAAGTTTTGTATCAAGGAACTGAAGGGGTGACTGAACAACTCTGCTATATCGACCAAAGGAGGCCACAAGGACCTCGACCATACCAAGAAGGCGTGTAAGGGGCATATTATTCATATTACAACCCTAACCAAAATGCATACATTCCCCCTTCATGTCATCCTACTCATCCTTCATGGTCCACACCTTCTCCCTGGTCTTTTGCACCTCAATAGCATTCCCAACCTACCAATCAATCATTCTAGCCATATGCTCCCCCACAACCTCAGTGAAATACACCATCACATGGGTAGAGGCCCCCATATAACCAATATCTAGCCTTACAGCCTCCACCTCCATCTTAACCACAACTCCTTCACTCTGCTCCACCTAAGCAACCTCATATGCTTGCTCAGCCAAATCTAAACCCGAACAACAAGCAGGCACAACAGGTCTATAGTGGAGAGACATATTATCCTACCTATGTTGTGGAAATTCAAGAAATCAACCTCAGGTATGGAAAAGTGCTTCCAAATAATCAACCTCCATCTCCACCTGAGGATCTTGAAGAGGAAAAGGAAGAGAGTGTTCCTCAAGCCATTCCACCTCCTTTTCCTGAGAGATTAATCGATCGTAGCCAGCACACCCCTAGAGAGACTCAACTTCTGGGTGAATTTTAAAACTCATGTGTTAAAATCCCACTCCTCCAAGCTATCAAGGATGTCCCCATCAACAACAAGTTGATCAAGGAGAAATGCTTCAAACATTCTAGGATGAGAAAGAAAGACACTGCTACCATTAATGTCATTGGACAATTGTCTAACTTAATGTTGGGAAGAGTGATTTTCCCAAAGTATCTAGACCCTAGAAGTCTTGTGGTAGATGTGCACATCTATGGTATCATTGTCCCCCATACCTTGATTTATCTTGGGGCTACCATAAGAGTGATGAATAAGGAGACTATGCTTAAACTGAATCTCCAAGGATCATTAAGGAAGACTACAATAGTCTTGCAGCTTGTAGACAAATCCGCAGTAGCTCTTGAAGGAATTGTTGAGGATGTGATGGTCTCCATTGATTCATGGAATACCCTGTTGACTTCTTAGTTATCCAACCTATGACCAAGTTCAATGGTTATCCTTTTATCCTTGGAAGGCCATGGATAGCCACTGTTGATGCTTACATAAGCTGCAGGGCTGGGAATATGACCATTAAAAATGGGAATTTGTCCAAACAATTGGTCTTGTACCCTCCTGCTCAACCATCTATAGAGCATGATTTAACTTTATGGTTGGAAGAGGAGGAGGATGATGAATTCTACTCTGCCACATTTTTGGGATAGGGTCCCTGGGTCAATTTTGGGATAGTTTAACCAATTTTGGAGAAATATTTTGTAAAAAAATGTAAAGTCTCTGAAAAATGTGGAAGCGGAGTGTGCAGCTAAGTACGAGTCAAAGGGGCTTTAGCCCCTTGTTTGGGTAAGTGATAGGCTGATTTTGAGACTCACCCATGGTCTGTGGACCATGGTATTATATTGAAAAAGCTATATATAGTTGAGTCATAGTGAGTCTAAGTATCAAGCTAAGATAAAAGATTATTATTTTGGGAAAGTGTTAAGGCAGGAAAGCTTTGTTTCCTATACTTAGGCAAAAGGCGAATCCTCCTAAATCTGAGTGCGTGGAGACCTTGGCAAGTCCACAGCTAAGTGTGCAGGCCCCTGAAGCTGGGTGCATAGGCTGGAAGATTCTGTAAAGTTGAACACTGAATATAATAAAGACTAATTTTGGAACAATTATCTTTCCTCTCTATTTTATTGTCAATTTTGTTTAAGCTATGCACTATGGCTAATGATCTATTTTCTGTGGAATGAAGTATAATTTTTGTGTGAACCTATTGAATCTTTAATATCTATTTATGAACTAAGTGATAATTTATTTTTGCGAAGATAAAGGATAATTCTATTACGATTTTTGTTGAATTTGGTAGATCTACGCGAAGGCAGATATAGGGTTATTATTTGGTGCGTGAAAGTGAATAGTCTCCTGCTTTTAGGTCTATAAACTCTGATCACAGACCTTCGTGAAGGTCTAGAAGAATTTTTCTTAGAGTTGCAATAGAAAGCCATAGGGAGACATACGTTTGCGTGAAGGAATATATGAGATATGAGGGCTTAATATCACTTATCACATAGTCTCTGGATGCAGAAACCTGGTTCTAACATCCCCCAATACTGCTTTGGGTGAGACTACAGCCTGTGCTATGCAGGTTGTTGCCGACAGGGCCAGTAGTTAGGGTTTTGCTGGTTGGCATGAACAACTATGAACCTGGGTTAGGCCCCCTTAAGCCAACAAATGGTTACGTTTTCAAGACCGAGATCTATCTAAGAGATGTGTGCTAAATGGTTTCCTATGAAGAAAGAGATTGAAAAGTGGATTGACCGAAACGTGCACGTGTTTGTAGCTCAAGAGAACAGGAGCCCTAGATTATCTCAGAGAGTTTTGTACACAGATGAGACCAATGAGTTCTTATGTTTCTTCCCTGATGAACTACACAAGTGGTTATCTAAATTGGTCGATAGTCAAGGGACGTGGAGGCTTGATGGACTTATAGTGTGGACTCATGAACTAGTGCAACATCTGGAGGCATCAAGAATTAATATCACGCAGGCTGTGGATCATTAGATTGATCACACACTCAGAAGTTTTATGACTTATTTCTTGATCTATAGTAATATCAGCTATAGTGAAGTGGAATGAAGGCTCTTTAAGGGACCGCGAGGTAAGTATTTGAAATCATTAAAGACTTGGGTTTAAATGTTGCTATGTGAAAAGAAGGTTATGTAGTTACCTTGATGTTTGGGGCTACGCGAAGTGGGAGATTCTTTAGAAGAAACGAAGGATAAAGATCACAATATAGTCCACACATTGAACCCCTTCAAGTGATGATGAAGGGACAATGTTGACTACATCGCGAAGTGCAGTTCAATTAACTATGCAGGGTATCCCGAGGATACCTCATCCATCCACTCCACCTCCACCTCATTCGCCTACACCTTCACCCCCTCCACCTCCACCTCCACCATTCAACATGGCGAACATGATGAAGATGCTGATTTTTAGGGGAGTAGGCAGCGAAGATCCCGAACAATTCTAGTTTTTCGCCAAAGCTGTATGGATGGTGTAGTAGATTACGAATGATAGTATGAAGAAAGCGTTTTTGGTCACAGACTTACAAGATCGAGCGTTGACATGGTACATCAACTATTTCACTGATAACCCCACCATGATGTTGTCAGAGACCCAACAAGCTCTGAACAAAGTGTTCATAAAGCGTAAGCCAGAGGCGCAATTGGTGACTGAATTTAAAGAAATTCGACAAAAGGTAGATGAGACACCTTGGGATTTCGATCAAAAGTTGAAATGCCTAATTAGGCAAGCTAATATGGTGATCACAGATTCCCAGGATCACAACTGGTATATAGCATCGTTATTGCCGCACTTAAGAGTGCCTATGTTACAACAAAAGATAGCAACGCAAGCAGAAGATTTGGAGATTGCGATGAGTTTGGATGCCTCACCCATATAGGATACGAACCTCAGAGTGCAATAGATTCACTTGCAATTAGAAAGCCTACACTTAGAGTTATAGAGCCTAAAGAAAGGAAAGGAAGCCCAGCCAGAGGTGCACGCTGAAGTCTGGTGTTTGAAGTGCAAGAGCCATGGACATGATAAGGACCATTGCTCAGTTTATAAGAACTATATTATGGGGGGAGTCCTTGTTCCCCTGAAACTAGAGAATAATGTTGGGTCAAGTGTAGGACTTTTGTTGTGGTATGCTATCAATCAAGTACAGGACAGCACGCAACTGATAATTTCCACTACAGAAGTTTGTACAAACCCCTCAGCAGTTGCTTTGCAATTTCTATAAATTTGTGAGTCATTATGAATGCCATTGTAGGAGTTGTCAGCTGATGATAGATAGAAACCCTACCTACCAAATGCAGGAAGAGAACTGGCCTCAAGATCAAGGTGCAGGAGCAGGGCGTGGAGGATTCCAAGGCTAAGGACGAGGAAGAGGAGGAAGAACTGGTCGATGATGAGGGCAGGTAATCTGCTATAACTGTGGTGAAGCAGGGCACTTTGCACAAGATTGTACAAACCCCACGCATCCGTCATGTCAGTATTCTAGACAGTTTGACCATGTGATAGAATAATGTCTAGTCCTTATGGCGAAGATGCAAGAAAAGAAGGCACAGCCCCAGCAACCTACGCAAAACATTTAAATGATGAGAGCAGAGCCTCACGAAGAAGATCAAAGCATAAATATAGTGAAAAGAAGTGGTATGGCGACTGGTGCAGATAAAGGCAAGTAGCCTGAGGATGACGGGTGGGTGCTCAAGTTTGTTGAGAAGGAAATATACTTTGATCTTAATTGTGCTAAAGAGACCTTCATGGAAGCAAAGAAGGACTTCGCTAAGGTCTCCAACTTATGGAGCCAGGAGAAAATGCCAGAAACTAGTACAATACAAGAGGTAGATCCTTCGGTACTAGCTACTCTTCTAAAGACCTGTATGAAGTTACTGTGTGATAAGAAAGCAGTAGAAGGGTTGCAAGAGTTAATCGAAAAGTTCACAAATAAAGAAAAGACTCCTACTGAACAACACACTGTGAGGAAAAACGGCAATCACAAGAAGCGAACGGGGCACGAGATGAGGCTGACCATTAAGATAGGACAATATGAAATGGACCAAGTAATCTTGGATCTGGGGTCTGATGAAAATGACCTACCTATGCAAACGTGGGAAAGGATGGGGAGACCTACACTGCAGTGGTCTCCTATTCATTTGTGCATGGCAAATCAATAGAATATTATTCTGATGGGGGCGCTTACATGGTGTAACAGTGGACATCGAGGGCGCAAGCGCACTGGCTGACTTTTACATCATTGAAACAGTGGATGACAATAACCCATACCCCATGCTACTAGGAATTGACTGGTATTTTGATATGGATTTGGTAGTCAAATTGAAAAAGCGAAAGATGACGTCTGAAAGGAAGTCACTCAGGGCTGTAGTACCACTAGACCCTGTCGAAGGAGTGCACCATACTGAACCTATTCGCAACTTTGTGGAAAGTGATGATGATCTGGATCAAATATATAAGATCACAACGCAAGATGATGATTGGATCAATCCTACAACTGATGGAAAAATTGCATGGGACAGGGATATCTCATACACCTCAGATTCGGATGAAAAACTTGAACACTGGCAAAATTGGTTGCATGACGTATCTATGCTCCGTTGCAATATGATGACCAAATAATTATGTTGTATCTCAACAGAGGTAAGGAAGCTTCCGTATTATGATGGTTTGACTAATGTGGATCTAGTTTTATATGAATTTTAAAGGTAAGTACTGGAATGCCATCGCTTCCAGGCACTGGAGTTTGCGTTGCGCACTACGCCTGCTTGTTGGTGGGGTACGCACAAGGAGAGCATCACTGGATGGAAGGAATACAAAAGGATGATGAAATTAAGGTTTGGATATGCTAATACCCGAATGACATAAAAATACAGTGGGAAGGATGATCCCCATGATCATTTGGCATGATGAACTAAGGCGTGGGGAACTAAACCAAAACCAAAATGGGTGCACATTTTTTGTCATACCTTAGATACAATTCCAATGAACTAGTACTGGAGACAGAGCTTCACCATGGGACATCTTAAGGGAGAGTTTCTTATTAACATTCATCTTTGGGGATGGGTTTGACTTCATTGATGAAGTGCTCCAGGAGATAAAAATAAATATATTCAGAACACCTAAGGAACCAGTAAAATGGGCTCAGAAGGATTGGAGTACACAATTGTGCCATGCCCTAGAGTGTTACAATGTGACCGTTGAAGAGGAGGAAGAAGACCCACTAAATATTAACATTCCAAAGACAGAAAGATAGTGTGAAGTCGAAGGACCGAAAGTTGCGAACCATATATATCAGAATCTTTGAAAATTAGACAAGTAAACATTGGCTTTGAAGCAGAACCTAAGTTCACAAAGATAGGAGACTATTAGGATCATTGAATATATGGTTGAAAAGGTGGCTGATTTTTTTCTCGAATACCAGGATATATTCCCAACAAATTTTTTGGATTTGAAGGGGATCATTGGATATTTATGTGTTATGAAGATTATGTTGAAACAGGATGCGGAGCCTGTTAAGCATAGACCTTATCGGCTAAATCCAAAGTATAAATAAAAGGTGTGTCAATAGCTTGATAAGATGTTGGATGCTCATATTATTGAACCCATAGAGGAATCTGATTGGATAATCCCAATGGTGGTCCAAGAGAAGAAACAGAAAGCTGAAATCCGAATATGCATAGATCTAAGAAAGCTTAATGATGCATGCGTACATGATCCGTTTCCAACACCATCTACAGATGAAGTATTAGAGAATGTTGGCAGATAGGAGGCTTATTCATTCACTAATGGATTTTCGGGATAGCATCAAATATATATCACACCAGAAGATCGAAGTAAGACAACCTTCATGATGAAGTGGGGTTACTTTCAATATACATTAATGCCATTCAAATTGAATAACAGGCCTGCAATCTTCTCCCGATAGTGATTGCGGCATTCAAGGAATTTATCCATAAGTTTTTGGAGGTTTATTTCGATGACTGGACTTTGTTTGGGTTGGTGAAGCACCATGTTGCGAGTCTACGCATTATGCTGGATACATGTCAAAGGTATCAGATCACACTAAATTTGAAGAGGTGCATATTTTGTGTACCCTTTGGAATTTGTCTCGGCCATGTCGTATGTAAGTAGGGATTGATGGTGGACCCTGCAAAGATCATTGTGATTGTGAATTTGGAAGCCCCTAGATATGTAAAACAATTGCGCGAGACATTGGGGCACACTGGATATTATAGAAAATTTATTATGGCATATGCTCAGATAACCCTGCTGATGGAAAAATTATTGAATAAAGATGCGATGTTTTGCTGGGATGAAGAATGTCAGTGCAGTCTGGATGACTTGAAGGAAAAGATGGTAACTGTGCCTATTTTTGTGTTTCCTAACTTGAAGATGGAATTCCATGTGCATGTGGATGCCTCTTGCATTGCACTAGGTGTGGTATTTACATAGGCAGGAGAAGGAGAAATTGATCATCTGATAGTCTTCACAAGCAGGAAGTTATCCAAGGCTGAGAAGAATTACTCCACTACCGAGCGCGAAGGGTTGGCGATGGTCTACGTGCTACAAAAATTTAAACATTATTTATCTGGTGGACACTTTAAAATGTATACAGATCACTCTGCACTAAAGTACCTGGTCAATAAGCCTATGTTGGGGGGGAATATCTGCCGTTGGTTACTGATGTTTCAAGAATATGACTTTGAAGAAATTGTGAAGCCTGGAAGGTTGAATGTAGACCAGACCATATGTCAAGGATTGAAATAGGTGAAGAACCAAATAGTTTGAAGGAAGGACTGTCGGATGTGCAACTCTTTGCGGTGCGCATTGCAGATGACCATTTTGCTGATATCATTCATTTTTTAACCACAGGTACAACTCTGGAAGGCTATTCTACCCAGTAAAAGAAGGAATTAGTAGTTCGCTCTGTAGCATTTTTAGTTGTTGCAGATCACTTGTATAAGATGGGAACATATGAGATACAATGAAGATATGTTCCTGAGTTTGATCGTGCTAGCATCCACACTGAAGCACATGGAGGAGTGGCAGGAGGTCACTACGTAGGAAAAGTGATTGCGCAAAAGATTTTGCACGTTAGGTTATGGTGGCTGACATTACATAAGGACTCTAAGGCATACTACAAGGCATGGAATGCTTGCTAAAGGAAGGGGAAGCCTTCACAAAGAGATAAATTTCCTTTAAATCCTCAGGTCTCGTTGTAGGTGTTTGATAAGTTGGCCATTGATTTCATAGGTCCAATAAAACCACTAAGCAAGAAGACAGGCAAGTGATATATCATTACTGCAACTGAGTATTTAACCAGATGGGTGTAAGTGCAGCCAGTGAAGGATTGTATAGCTGCTACCACTGTAGATTTTTTGTTTGAATATGTATTAACATAATTTGGATGCCCTAAGGTGTTGATGAGTGATAGGGGTACACATTTCTTAAATGAAACGATTAGCATGATGCTTGAGTAATTCCATGTGTATCTTCAAAAGAGCACACCCTATCACCCACATTTGAATGGAACGTTGGAAGCATTTAACAAAATTTTGGAGAATGCATTGACGAAGGTCTGCAATGCACAGGCGAATGATTGGGATATGCGTGTACCAGTGGTATTACGGGCATACAAGATTACCTGCAAGAAGTTGACAGTCCAAACTCCATTTAGGTTGATCTATGGGATTGAAGCAGTGATGCCTATGGAGTACATTGTGCCAAGTTTATGTATTGTAGCTTTGACAAAGAGGGAAGATCACGAGACCTTGGAGGAATGGCTCGCGCAACTAATGGAGTTAGAAGAGGACCATTTTCTTGTAGGATTTCACTGGCAAGAACAAAAGGAATGCGAGAAAGCATGGCACGATAGGCATATTAAGTTGCACACTTTTAAGATAGATGATTAGTGCTGCTATATGACAACAAGTTCATAAAAATTCCAAGGAAATTTTGAATGCACTAGTTGGGGCCATATGTTGTTAAGGATATCATGGATGGTGGCATAGTTCATCTCGCGAAGCTGAATGGGGAACCATTCCTAGGGAAAGTGAATGGAAGTAGGCTGAAACTATATACAGGGGATCCTACCCCTGCACAATGACTACATCGTAATAGGAAAGTCTAAGTAATCCAGACAGTTGTAAGGGATTGCAGGACTATAAACTACACTACCCGAAGAAAAGAAAATCATAATAGGGAGGTTATGCGATGGAAGACAGCAGTGCGACAGGTGAAGTTGCGCTAAATGAGCTGTGCCATGGAGGATGGTACTATGTAGATGGGTCCAAAAGTAGCCATTGGAGTCACTATTCAAAATTTGATGGCAAAAATTCCGTTAAGAGGAGCGGGTAGGCACCATTTATGGTGAAAATATTTGGAGATCTACCGCGAAAAATGCATTTACGATCAAAAATTGGAGGGAACTGTCAGATTTAAATTCAAAACCTCATATAAATTGGGCATGTTGGTCCACCAAAGAACACTTTGCATTTTGAGAATTGTCTGTGAGCCTTGTTGTTTTAAGTTTATGAAGCGAGAAGACTAGGAAGAACTCTTTTGATAGCCATCATTCGCAAATGTATCTATAGCATCCATGAAATTATTTTTGACCAAATGACTGCCACAAATCCTGCAGAGGCCATTAGTTCTGAAGTTGCCATCTCTGACATGGCAACTCCTAAAATAATGAACATGGAAGATCCACACATTGTGCCTATGACACCGAGGTCACCTAGGCCGAAGAAATCGGCTACAAAAGAGAAATAGAAGAAACCCATGCCATGAGACATTCACTGAGGAAGAACTGGGAGGTTCTGCAGAAGGAGAAGAAGGATAAGCAGCCATAGAAAATAGTGGACCTAGAGGAAGAAGAATTCCAAGGAGTGGTGGAATTGGATGTTGAGGAGGGAAAGCCTATCACATGACCCTTGGAGTATATCCCTACGTAGAAAAGGAAGACAAAAGTAACGAAAGACCTTGATTCTGGAAAGTTTATGGTCTCGATGCCCTTGTTACCAGATTAGGTCAAATTTGAAGGCACGGTCTTAGTGCACATTCTAGTGTTAAAGATGGAGGATTGGGATCTCACGGACCATCAGAGATTCCCTCATTTGGCTACTCATAAAAACATGAAAAAGATCTATTATGAAGAGACTGGAGTTATGCGGCTGGAACCCAAAGGAAAACAAGGGACATAAAGGACACTCTAGTAGACACAGAGAACGATGCGCCTAGCAGTAGAAGGCCTGATGATAAAAAAAACTAGTAGAGGAAGTGCAACAGGCTGTGGTACAGAGTTTTGTTGATCTAGCAGCATTGCAGGTCTAGTTCAGTGACCTACGCAACAAGATTGAGGCACCAGTAAAGTGACTCGAAGCTGAGTCACCATATTTGTGTTGGGGGCATGTTGGGATAGTGTTAAATTTGGGTTAGTTTAACCAATTTTTGAGAAAGATTTTGTAAAAAGATGTAAATTCCCTGCGAAATGTTGAAGCAGAGCATGCAACTAAGTATGATTCAAAGGGTAAGTGATAGGTTAGTTTTGGGTAAGTGATAGGTTAGTTTTGAGACTCACCCATGGTCCGCAAACCATAGTATTATATTGGAAAATATATATATAGTTGACTCATAGCAAGTCTAAGTATCAAGCTAAGATAGAAGATTATTATTTTAGGCAAGTGCTAAGGCAGGAAAACTCTGTTTCCTATACTTATGTGAAAGGGGAAGGCTCCTACAGCTGAGTGCATGGAGACCTTGGCAAGTTTGCAGCTGAGTGTGCGGGCCCCTACAGCTAGGTGCGCAAGGTGGAAGAGTCTATAAAGTTGAATGCTGAATATAATAAATATTGATTTTGGAACAATTTTCTTGCCTCTGTGTTTTATTCTCATTTCTTTTTAAGTTATGCATTATGTCTAATGATCTGTTTTCTATGGAATGAAGTATAATTTTTGTGCATACCTATTGAATATTTAATATCTATTTATGAACTACGTGATAATTTGTTTTAGCAAAGATAAAGGATAATTATATTATGATTTTCGTTGAACTGGGTAGATCTGCACGAAGGCATAACTAGCGTTACTATTTACTACGTGAAAGTGAACAATCTGTTGCTTTTAGGTCTATAAAGTCTAATCGCATACCTTCGCGAAGATCTAGAAGCCATTTTCTTAGAGTTGCAATAGCAAGCCATAGGGAGACATAGGTCTGTGCAAAGGCAGATCTGAGCTACGATGTCTTAATATCACTTCTCACACGGTCTCTAGATGCAAAAACATGGTTCTAGCATCCCCCAATACTGCTTCAGCTGAGATGACAACCTGTGCTATGCAAGTTGTTGCTGAAGGGGCTAAAAGTTAGGGTTTTGTTGGTTGGTGTGAACAACTTTGAGCCTGTGTCAGGCCCCCTTAAGCCAACACACGTCTTACCCAATATGTACCCTAGATGCAACTATCGGAGGGGGGAAACCTGACAAAGATGGCCCGATTGATCAAATCCTCTAGAATCAGCCACCCAACACCATGTATCTTGATGAGTTAGTAAAGAAAGTTGAAGATAACCCTTGGACTAATTTGTACCTAGCTAACTCAAGTCCTACTCATGTGAAGATGATAGAATTTGATCCAACTAGAGCATTGAAAATCAACCCCTCTCTCTGTGCACATCAGGAAAAGGAGTTATGTGACATGCTAAGGGAGTATCTAGATGCCTTTTCCTAGAGTTAACCCTTCAGCCCATACTCATCACATTTACATCAAGGAAGGTTGCAAGCCATTGCATCAACCTCAGAGGAGAATGAACCCAACCCTCAAAGACATAGTTAAAGAAGAACTACAAAATTTGTTGAATTCAAGGTTCATTTACCCCATCTCAAATAGTGAGTCAGTGTTTCCTCCAGATCTAGTCCCAAATAAGAATGGAAAATGGAGGATCTGTGTGGACTACAAAGAGTTAAACAAAGCCACCAAAAAAGACCATTTTCCTCTACCTTTCATTGATCAAGTCTTGGATGGTCTTCTAGGAAAGAAGTTCTTCTCTTTCCTGGATGGATTCAGTGGTTGCAATTAGATCCAGATCAACCCAGAGGACCAAGATAAAACCACCTTGACTTATCCTTGGGTTACCTTTTCTTATGGGGTCCTTCCTCTTGGGTTATGTAATGCCCCTGCCACTTTTTAGAGGACAGTTTTGAGCATCTTTACAAAGCTAGTCCATGACTCTATAGAAATTTATATGGATGATTTCACTCCCTATGGTGTGATTTCATGGAGGCTCTCTCTAACTTGGGGAAAGTATTAAATAAATGCATTGAAATGAACCTATCTCTTAGTCCTAATAAGTGTGAGTTCTTGATTAATGAAGGGATTGTTATATATCACTCGATATCCCAGGAAGGACTGCAAGTGGACCCAAATAAAATTGCTATCATAAAGAGGGTCCCAAATCCTTAGAAGCAGAGGGATGTCAGAATTTTGTTGGGCTTAGCTAGATACTATAGGAGATTCATAAAGGACTTTATCAAAGTAGCCTCACCTTTGTTTGGACTATTGGCCAAGGACTCTGAATTCTTCTGGTCAGAAAGATGCCAAGATGCCCTAGAAATCTTAAAGGACAAGTTGACTACTACACTCATACTCCGAGGCTCAAATTGGGCTCTTCCTTTCCACATCCATGTTAATACCTCTGACAAAGCTATAGGAGAAGCTCTAGGCTAGATAGATGACAAGTTTCCTTATGCCATTTATTTCATTAGCAAAAAAAATTCCAAGGCTAAATTGAACTATATTGTGACTGAAAAAGAGCTCCTAGTTGTTGTCCATTCCTTGAATAAATTTAGACACTACATCACTGGTTGCTAGATATTTGTACATACCGACCATGATTCTATTAAATTTTTGATGAACAAGCCTGATGTGAATGCCATAATTATTAGATGGTTGATTTTATTACAATAGTTTGATCTAACTATCATTGATAAGCTTGTAAAGAAAATGTAGTTATATATTTTTTGGCTAGACTTGCTTTGCCTGCATGTGAGGAAGGTATGGTTGATGATTAGCTGTGATATGAGCATTTATTTTCTAGTTCATATCTCTCTCCATGGTTTTCTAACATATCCAACTACTTAGTGGCTACACAGTTCCCTCCAAACCTGTCCTCCAAGGAAAAGAGAAGAATTATAAGAAAGAGTGCCCCATTCACGTGGACTGGGGGCAATCTCTTCAATCTAGGCCCAGATCAAATTTTGAGGAGGTGTGTTATTCAGGAGGAAGCCTTTGACATCCTTCTAGACTATCATGATGAGCCTTGTGGAGGTAAATTTGCAGCCAAAAGGATAGCCTTCAAGGTACTGCAAGTTGGCTACTACTAGCCCACTCTCCACCAAGATGAAATAAGATACACTAGTCGATGTGACCAATGCCAAAGAATGGGGAAACCTACTCCTAGGGATGAAATTCCTTTGCAACCTCAAGTGACTCTTGAGCCATTTGACAAGTGGGGCATGGATTTCATTGGGCCCATTGATCCACCATCATGGCAGAAAAAGTACATAATTGTGTGCACTGATTATTTGAAAAAGTGGGTTGAAACCATGGTTGTCAAGGCAGAAACAGAAGAGAAAGTAGTTGAGTTCTTAAGGGAGAATTTATTTTACAAGTTTGGGTACCCTAGAGAGCTAGTCATTGATTAGGGAGCTCAATTCACCTCACACCTAATTGAAAATTTATTGAGATACATAATAGAAGCACAAGAAGTCAACTGCTTATCATCCTCGGGCCAATGGATAAGTAGAGGTTACCAACAGAGCATTGGAAAGCATTCTCACCAAGGTTGTGAGTAGCAATAGAAAATATTGGGCTGACAGACTTGGGCCTATAATAGAACCTGGAAGACAACCACTGGCTTCACCGCTTATGACGTGGTCTATGGGAAGAAGGCTCTGCTCTCCATTTAGTTTGGGTACAACACTTTGAGAATGGGAGCACAGTTCTATTTGGATGTTACAAAATCACAACAAAAGAGGCTGCTCCAACTCAATGGTTTAGATGAATTTAGGATGCAAGCCCTCCTACACACAGAAGTTACTCAAGTACAAATAAAGGTTTGGCATGACAAAAACATCAAAGACAGTTTTTCAAGAAGGTGATTGGGATCTGCTATATGACTCCAAGTTCAAAGATTTCAAACAAAAATTGAGGACCATGTGGTTGGGCCCATATCTAATAGAAAAGTTCCATGACAATGTGGTTATAAAAATAAGGATCATTGATGAAGAAGGTATTCCGTTGCTTGTTAATGGATATAGATTGAAAGCCTATAAAAGACCTTTTTCAAGGGAAGAGTTCATCAGCACCATTATTAATGGAGTGAATGTGCTTAGAAGTGTCTCAGCTTCCAACTCACTGAGTTCTTGAAGAATATTTTTATTTTTGAAGAAAATGAAAAACAAAACAAAACAAAACAAACAAGCAAACAAACAATAAGGGACCTAGGTGAAAACCTCTATGAGGCACCTGAGGCCAACTTTTTGGTTGAAAAGCTCCTTGAGGCGCCTAGGGTAAGCAGATAGATTGAAAACCTCCTTTGAGGTGACCTGTGTGTCTCTCAAAAAAAAAAAAAAAAAAGAAAAGTAAAAACAAAATGCCATGGCAGGGACCTCAACCCTGCCCACTAATAAAATTCTGTTATTTTTGCAAGTTTTTACAAGAAACAAAGGACTCAAAGTTTAGAGGATATCAAGGCAAGAATCATCCCATTATTCCTCCATTCACTTCATATCTCCCATTCCTACTATTTATCCATCATCTATCCTCACTTCTAGGCATCAAAAACCAGTTTTATGCAGTTTTCTGACTTCTACAAGGTTTCCTATAGTTACTACAGGATGTCATGAAACACTACAGGAATGAAATTTCGATTGGAAAATGATGATGAAGGCCTATTCTAGGTTTAAAGAAGGGACCATACACCTCACCACCTCTCACCCAACACCATCTCATGACCATACCAACCTCTCTGTCCAACAAAAGCCACTCAAAAAAATAAATAAAAATAGAAAAAGAGAGTCCAAGGGCCATGCCATCATTGGCCTCACTCACCTACCACTCCATCTCCTCCATTTTCATCCTTCCACTCCTACATCACCACCCATTCCTCCTCCAAGTGAAAAAAAAAAGGAAAAAAAATGATGAAAAGGCAGCTCCATGATTTCCTGTAGTAACTACAGGAAACCCTATAACAGCCTGTTCTCTCACAACAGTGGTTTTTCCATGCATTCTTCTTCAACACCCATGCAAGAAGAGAGCTCCAACACCCCTACAGCCACTACGACTCCTATCCAAAGCTTAGTAGTAGTAGCAGAGACCAAGCACCTCCACACAACAACAAATAAGACAACCACATCAATAGGAAGACATATATAGAAAAGTGACCAAGGAAAAGCACTTACCTAAACAAAAATAAGCACAACAGAGTCACTCACCAGCATGCATCAAGAAAGCGAAGGAAGGCACAGGTATGGTACCTCATATGAATTCTTCCCTAAGTACGATATCACAAAAGTGTAGGAATATGAAAATTTTGATTTTATAATCTGGAGGTGGCCAGTTAACTTGGCCACCCTCAGCTCGAAAACAAAAAGTGAACTCTTAGTCAGCGTGACATGTGGCAATATCACATCAAGAAGAATGAGTTGAAAAGGTGGTCAAGTTAAGTTGTGTAAGACTGGGTGATGATTACGAGGGGAGGTTGCATGATAACTAACGGTGGGCCAATGGTCCCAAAGAGGAAATCTCGTACACTGCCAGCCAATACAATGCTCCAATGAATCAACCATAAATAGAAAACATTCCAAAATCTCATGCACCATTTATTCATTTCGAGATTAGAGAGGAACAAGACCATCTTGGAGAGCCATCTAGGAGGAAAACATGTATCAACGACCCTACAAGAAACAGAACTAAAAGAACAGCTACAGAAAATGCAGGTTGCTACAGGAAACAATGAAAATTCACAGAGAATGTTGAAAGGGGGTGCCTAGGGTCCAGTTGCTCAAAAATTATCCTCATCCAAAGAATAACATTGACAAGTAGGTGGCCCAAATCTCCTATGCTTTGAATTGATATGTAGGAATATAAAAAACTAAGTTTTTAAGATATTACGGTGGGCCTGGGAGTTTTAAAAGAATCGTGAACAATTTAAAAGTTGTGTGGAGATTGAAAGAAATTGCAGCCATCCACCACTATTATAAACTCTCAGTCACCCTAAAAACTAAGGCTATCCTACCAAAATTCCTACAGTCAGCCAATCAGAAAGGAGACATGACAGGAGGCTTTAACATAAGGGAACCTGTTAGAGTCGGTCTAGTTATCCCTCTGTCAGAGATCAAAGCTCTTTTTTGCATTTCACGTTTAGGTGTCCCATCAGTTTCAATCAGTTGCATTTCGTTAGGCATGCCATAACCCTGACAGAATGGTTTGTGTCACTCATTCCCCTCGTGCTTGGCACTGTTGGTTTAGGCCTATTCATAAAAACAAGTCTTAAAAGATCATTTACAATCCTGTTTCAAATTTCTAGGTCATGACAAGAGTTCTCGGTCATTATGTCTAGGGTTGAGTCAATTTTGCTTTCCAAAGTATAAGAACACCAACAAGCCAGAGGGATGTCCTCGATAGATGATTACCTCGATAATTTTCATCATTATACAGATAAATTAGGACTTCCCTTCAAAACTCAGTTTTGAAGATAATTCGTCCTCTCATTTTTGTAAAAAATATTCAAAAATTTCAGTTCTTGAATCGTCCAAGCGCAGCCTTGGTCTCCTTTGCCAGATCATATCACAGCTATCCCTGCAAAAAATTGTCAAAGAAAATCATTATTTCAACCAAATTTAAGGAGGAAACCAAAAAGGTCAGAAGTCTATTAATCCTGAAAAAGTGTCAATGACAAAACATTACAAAATGGGTCATGGACCAAGCAAAAATCAAAAGGGAGTCTTTATAAAGATATTTCACTACATTGTCAACTCATTTTGCATGCCAAGAGTGAAGAACATCATTTCAAAGCGAATTTGTGAATTTGTGAGGAAGTTGGAGCAGTTTCTTGGCCTGCGACGCACTGGACTAGGCGCGTGGCGCATCAGGCACAAAACCGCATTGTAAAATTACACGTGCGCGACGCATTGGGTCAGGCGCACGGCACACTGGGTATTCAGCACGAAATTTGTTTAGAAAAGCACCAAATCACCTCCTCTCCACACAAATTTGCAGGTAGGCTCATATTCATGACTTTTGCTTGGTTTTTGAGCGGTTAATGTAATGGATTCATCATATGTTTGCCTTAGAAATCCAAGTGGAAAGCCCTCCTTTGTCAATGAAATTGTTGTAGGGTTTGAATGCAAAAAATTGCTGTAGTGTTTCAAAAATAGAGTGTAACCAAGGTTGTCATTTTTTCCCCATTTCCCTTTGTTTCCCATTCCCAAATTCACCATTATTTTTCCCCATTAATTCCCTCATTAATCCTACACTATAATCCCTCAAATCCTAGTCCCTCACCTCTACTACAAAACACAACATCCCAAAACCCTAAAATCCAAGATTTTCATTTCCCTTCCCTTCCCTAATTCCCTTGCTTTTATTTCCAAATTCCCTAATTCCCTAATGTTTTCCCTTTCCTAATATTCCCTTGTGCATTTGTGTCCCCTTGGTCACAACATTTTTAGAGCAAAAGAACAGTTTACAGTCAATTGTGCACACAGTTATACATCAGCATATATATTCCAGCTATCCTGTTTTCAAAGTCATGTCAGAGACCGAGTCAGTCTATGAGCAAGAGTATGATAGTGATTCTACACTGGAGGTAAATGTGCCAAATGTGACACGGAGGTATCACGAAGGTGGCAAAAGTGGTCAGCATGTCAAGGAGGAGCCTACTTCTTTGGCTTAATTGCAAGCTTGCCCACTTGCAATGGATTGTTTTTGGCGTCAATCATATTTCCAATACTATGAGATGATCTCACAAACTCAGCATCATTGGGAACTAGTCCATTTATTTGTTTTACATTTACATGATGGTCATGTAAACCTTGCCGGAGTGAATTTCACCTTGTCACCCGAGACTATTGCTCAGGCCACCGGGATACCAAATTTAGGGGAGGAATGGAGTAAACGCCAGCTGCTAGATAGATTCTACTATGAGCCATATATCAAACCTGGGTATATGAGACACTTGAGCGCATTTTTTCCTTTCAGAATCCTGAGGGATGAGTTTGCACCTTTGATGAAACTCATCATTCGATATTTCAATTGCAAGGGCAGATTCTTGCGTCTCTATGCGTACCATGTCCGTCTGTTGATGCATTTCACGAGGGTACGTATGATGAACATTCCGTTTTTCATGTGTCGCAACATAGAGAGGATGGTTCCTTTAGTACAAAGGAAGAGCCCAGCACATCAGCATAAGAGCATATATCATTACGCGTTGATCAAAATCGTAGTGATGCATCAGTTGGCACAGCAGGGCATTACTTGGGAGGATTTCATCTCCCATGATTACTTCTCAGCGCTACAGCCGCCTCCCGAGATAGTTCATGATGAGGGAGCACCTTCACACCAGCCAGACATTCCTGAGACCGAGCATATGAGTGCTCCTCCATATGTGACATACCAGCAAGGCCACAGGGCCTTATTTGCATCTACACGACGAGTACTATCTCCAGCCGGGGTGGAAGGGCTCTTGTTGACTTCATCAGCAGAACGAGTATTATCTCCACATCATCTGGAAGGGGTCTCACCTTCTTCTTCAGCATAGGTATAGATCTAGGATAGGGGAAAGAGGCCCATGTTTGATGAGGGTCCTTCAGGAGGTCAGGACACGGATATCATTGATCTTGATGCGAGCTCTCCTAGCTCGGAGCTAAAAGAGATCATCCGAGAGAAAAGGGATGAGAATGACTCACTGCAAAAGAAATTGTAGATGGCTAAGTGGGTGATCAACTACTTGGAGCAGCGCAACAAACAGCTGGAAGATGAACATACACTTTATGAGCTGCGGCAAATCCGGGAAGACCGAGAATTGGCCCGAAAGAGACCCGGTGATTTGACACCGATTGATCGAGAGTCTGTGCTCATACGGGTGAACACTCATTTGGAGAAATTTTTGGCGAAGGCAAACAGAGACAAGGACATGCTTCATCATATGAAAACTCACTATTGGGCTCGTATGCATGTCTGCAAAGCAAAAATGAATATCCTAAAGAGGCGATTGAGCAAAGCACTAAAATGGAAGAAAAAGCCCAATCCACTCCAAATTTTGGCCGAGGCTTCATTGGCAGGGCACAACACATGATAGAGGGTCTTCACTCTGAATTTGAGCAAATTCGGAGAAATGTTTGTCATTTTGAAAATTTTTGTCCTAAAAACAGGTTTTTTGGCTCAACGCGTAGCGCGTCGACACACACGCTTAAGATTGGGACACTTGCTGGAGGAAAACACTACATTTTTGGGTTTTTCATGATGAATTACACATGCTCAGCTATTTCCAAAGAATTTCATTAAGTTCTGGGTGACCAAAAGGCTCAAAAACATCTTGAAAATCACCTTTCCGCCACCTTTTGCACCAGCAGGGAGTACTTCCGAGAGAATGACATTTTGAGGGGGAAAATGAGCTCCAAATTGAAAAATTCCACTTGGGCTGGATAGAAAACATGCAAGGATTTCCAACAAGCCAACCTGAGCTCAATTTGGATGCCAGGAAGTGCCCCAAAAATAGGTGGAAAGGTGCGCGGTGCACAGGGGTTTTTGGCACAATTTTCATCTTCAGCTCAGGAAATGCAGCCAGTTTGACCAATTTTGCTTGTGGATGAAATTTTTGAGTTATCTTGATGTAAATTTATGGTTGGCATGTAAATTGGACTCACTTTTACCTATTCTAGATGATTCATTCACAAAATAGCAAAAATTTAATGAATGAATTGGTTTCCTACCTTATAGAGGCAAGTTGTTTTGACT